>CM076575.1:2004979202-2005248474 GCA_034641835.2 Pinus albicaulis | reverse complement strand
AAGGATGGCTTTACCGGATTTCTTTTCTGAACACAAGATGGTATTACAGGGCAAGATAGCTAGACAAAGAACAATCCTTAAAATTTAAAGTGGATGGATGGTCTTGAAGGGATGAAAGGCAACTAAGAATCTTTCACCATATTCAAGAGGAAGAAGAGAAATGATTACAAGCAAAGAGCAATGAAGGATTCTTTGTTACAGTAATCAATAATATTGAATCAGCAAAACATGAGCAATTAAGAATTCATGCTTATAACTAATCCAGAAGAAAACATCGAGAATAATCACATTTGAAAACAGAGTACAATTAAGCAAATTCTGTTTCAATCCTTTATGTAAACTATTCAGAAACGGATATGATGATAGCATAAACTAATATAAAATTTAAACACAAGGGTTGGAAAACTTATTGAACTGAAGTCCAACACATGAATCCTGCAATAAGTCCAGTGCTTCAAAACGTCATCCAGTAAGCCACAAGTAAATTTGTCCAAAAGCTTTTTATTCCGAAAACCTCAATGTTACAGCAGAGTAATAGAATCCACCCTTCAAAACTCTCTTTGAAGGCTTATTTATACAAAAATAATCTTAACAATCTTACTCTATCCTAGCCAATAATTTAGGTTGACTTAAAGCGTATTTACAACAAACAAGAGACACATGGTCTCGAAAATAGAATAATGAGTAACGGCTGATGTGCTGTTCCTTTCTTCATGGACGTGCTAAGGATAAGTACTCTAAATAGGGCTCTGTGCTGTCCTTTGCGTATTCCTTTGACTTGTTGAATACTTTTTCTTCTCACGGATACTCTTTAATCTTTCATCTGATACTCTTTCATCTGCATTTCTGTTTTTTACCATTTACTCAATAGTAAAGATAAACAACATTTTTTACAAAATTTCCAGCATTTCCTTCCACCACTGATCATCTGGTATCATTGTTCTTCTGAGCTTCCTTAAAGTTTCATCGGCTTCAGTAAGTTTATAAAAAGTGGGCTCGTTCGGAAATAGATACTTTAACTCATGTTCCGGATGAAACAGATTTCTCACTTTTTCATAAATACTCTTCCCAGTTGGTACTGTAGGTTCTGATGAGCTAGTAGAACCTATACTAGTAGAACCTATACTAGTAGAACCTACAGCTGTATGTTTAGCATGAGCTTTGATTCTTTTCTCATAAGTTTCCAAGTCTACTATTTGATCCTCTGTGAGCATGGGACTTGGCAAATCACTGTCCAGCAGAGCTTGAAATTTTTCTCTGAAAACGTTGATGTCGACCAAAATATCATTACACTTTCTTTCTAGATTTTGCATGAAAGTTCTCTTTGTAAAAATTCTCTTTGCTTCCAAAACTACACCTGTTCTGTCATCAATTCCTAGCAATGCTAGCTGTTGTTTTTTTCTAGAATTCAAAAACTGAATGAGCTGCTGGGCTAGCTCTGGCTTGCCTCTTAATTCATGTCTAGTTTTGTTTATTTCCTCTTGGGCTATCTTGACTAACTCATTCTGCTCAAAAATAGCTTGAATGGAAGGCCAAATATCTCTTATTAAATTAATGATGTTGTCCCAAAGAATATCATTTATTTCATTCAGAGGCTTTTCCAATGTAAGATCTTTTTGCAAAGCCTCAACCAATTTTTCCAACCTTTTTATTTCTCTGAGGTTGTCAGCAACTGTCTTTTTGGATGTGTCATATTTTCCCTCCAATTTTGTTAATTGTAATTTTGCTTCTTGGAGTTCTGTGACCTTTAGCTGCAAACTCTCCATCTGTTTAATCAAATCATCAGAATTCAAATTAGAAATATACACCTGAGATGATTGTTCCTGTTGTCCTGTAGTACCTGCTGCTGAAGCCTGTTTGAGAATTTCCTGTTCCTGCAATGCCTTTTCCAGCTCCTTCTCGGTTTCATTTAGTCGCTCTGTCAAATTTAAGAGCAACTCCATCATTTCTTCTTGCGACTTTCCTTTTATTACTTCCTGTGTCTGGGGGTGCCTTGAGGCTGGTATTTTCAACTGTTTTCTCAGTGCAGCTATATCATCCTCTTTCTTTTTTATCAGTGCCTGAATACCTTTAGTGTCTTTGGGATTGTGACCCAAACCAATGATGATCTCTTCTAGAGACTTTATTCTATTGTCCTTGGCCTGTGAGGAGGCCCTTTCAATTTTCAATGTTGCAGCAGTATTATTCAAGGACTCTTGTAGTGTTAAAGCTGCCATGGCTTTGTTGGTGAGAGTAGAATAAACCATTTCCCCTGTTTGCCTATGAAGCTCTATCTGATCCAAGGGATGGATATCCTTTGCTAACACTTCAAAATTTGTTCTGATGTAATATGTTGCTGAAGTTGGCTTTGGCACTTTAGCTTTGAAGTGGCTCATTTGCATTTTACCTTGTGAAAGATCAAATGCTGACATCAACCTTTGCTGATTGTGAGGAGCCATCTTCATATACTGATCATAGACCTTCATTTTTAATGGTTCATTCCTTGCTTTGATATCAATGAAGGTTTTCTTTATGTCTCCAGTACCTGTCTTGGGCGGTCTGAAAGAAGATACTTCAGTGCTCAGTTGCTTTTGTATCCCTTTCTGGCTTATATTTGTTTCACTTGCTGTACCTGTATGCTGACTATCTTCCCTGCCATCATAAAATATTTCATCTATGATCTCTACATCTGGAGGTAGATCAGATTTATGTTTTTTAGCTTGATAGACTTGTGGGGCTCCTTTTGAAGGTGTGGTATCTGGAGCTGACCTCTTTTTCCCTATTTCCGCATTCAGTGGAGTTTGCATCTCTGGAGCTTGGATTTGCTTTGCTGGTGTTTGAGAAGCTTTAGATTGTTCCGGTGTTTTGGAACTCTGTGATTTTTCTGCCATGACCAGGGTTTCAATGACCTGAACTATAGGTTCTTTTCCTTTACCTTTAGGCTCTGCTGTTACTGATGGGCTGTCTTCCTGTATAGCTTGTTGTAGAGTGGCTGTTGAAGATGTGCCAATATAGGGCACCTGCATTTGATCATATGTTTCTAGGTCAAATTTCTTCTCAGCATCTTTCATAAGTTTATTCAATTTGTCAGCTCCACTTCCCTCTTCAATAAGTGTTCCTTTAACCCATTCATCTTGATTTGCATACTGTTCTATGTCAGGAATTCTTTGATGTATATAAGGAGATGACTTATTTTTTAACCTTCTTTCACAAATGAAACCAAAGGGGTCATAAGGGACCCAACGGAAAGATGTCTGGAATTTTTTCTCTAATATAAGTTCAACATCTCTTTCAGCTTCCCTAGAATTGCAAATGAAAGGACCTAACTGGCTTTTGATCCTTAACTGTGCTTTCTTCTTTACATTGCAGAAATGGATTACATCTGAATTGTTCATCTGTCTAAAGTATTCCAAAGCAAAAATTCTCATTGGTACATATCTGGGTAACTTGAATGGATGTAATTCACATCCATAAATCCTGATGACTGTATGGTTTTGGCACAAGTACCAATCCCCAACTTTGTAACTCTTTGACAATTGCAGGGTCTTTCTAATCTCAGTACTAAGCCTGGGGGGAGAAACTCCTGTTAACAAGGTTGTAGCAGGGTGTACGAACTGATCAATGAATTCTGAATAAGAGTAGGGAGAATCAGAGGACAAATGAATGATGGGGGACCAAAAAATAATAGACCTGGGATTACCTTTAGCATCAAGTTTCTGAACAGGGAAAGGGAATTTGTCTGAGTGATAGAAAATTATGAGGTGATAGATAACTGAGGAGTACTTGAAAACCTTTTCATCATCTAGCCTTAAAAATTGATCATGGATTTTGTTGGCAATGAAGGAAGCATAGTCATACTTAATCTCAGGAGGCTGCCCAGGGGTAAAGATAGATAGCAAAGCCAGAGTTATCTCGTCAACATACTCACCGGTATTGAATCCTAAGACAAAGGATATTACATTCACAATAAGCCTTCCCAATTGATTGAAAAAGTAAAAACCATAGGGGGGAGTCCCTTTTGGCTGATGCTCAGGTAACATGAAGTACTGACACATTGCTTTCAATTTCTTTGGAGTTAACAGTCTGGTTTTCTCAATTAGCCCTTCCATGGATAGAGGTGCTAATTCTTGTTCTGGCTCAAATTGTAACATAGCATTGATAGCCTGAGGTGTTATAGGGAACAAAACACTTTGATCAAGAGCTAATACAGCTCTTTGTATGGGATCATAATTTGCATGACAATAATGAATGATTTCAGGGAAAACGTGAACTGTAGGAATGAAATACCTTGGGAGATTGGATTCCCACAACCCTATAAGATCTTGCCCTTTTGAGTATTCGTCTCTGCAGCGACAGAAACTCAAACGGGGACTTTCATCGAAATGCAGGTCTTTTATTTGGAAATCTTCATCTATGAGAGGCAGGTAG
This sequence comes from Pinus albicaulis, assembly GCA_034641835.2. Classification (NCBI taxonomy): domain Eukaryota; kingdom Viridiplantae; phylum Streptophyta; class Pinopsida; order Pinales; family Pinaceae; genus Pinus; species Pinus albicaulis. Next base: position 2,005,244,067 of record CM076575.1, on the reverse strand, counting down.
TCTAAATCTCGGTGAGGAGCATTCAAAGGAGTGACATTTAGAGCAGTAGGGGCCTCCATTTTGGTTCTTGTGGATTCAAAATGGAGGTTTCAGTTTTTCTTGCAGACCGGACGGGATATCTGACAAAAGAAGAAATTGGGACAAATTGCAGGTTTGAGAAGCAACTTCACAGGTTTTAACTCTTCAATGAGGACTCAGAGAGGATTTTTAACCACTTTTTCAGAGAAAACACAAGAAACCAAGCTTAACTTGCAGTCGGGGTGCGGAATGATAAATACCTGTTTTTTAATGGAAACTGGTTCTTCAACAGGTAATGGACAATGGCAGGGACGTTCTTCAACACGGGCGCAGCGGAATTTCTGAGTAATTTGGTGTATTTGCAGCGAATTTTTGAAATTTGCAGCGGGAGCTTAGTCTCTTTCGAAAACCAAAATAACTGAAAAAAACGCGAAAAATGGCTTAAAAACAAGTCAAAAGGGTTTTTGTCGTTTTCGAGGTGATGATGTCATTTGACGTACGGGGTGACGTAAGGGAGTGGGGCCGGCGGTATGTGGTAGGCGGTAAGCGGTAAGCCCGCACCGCTTATGGAGGAAGGCGGTAAAAATCGCAATGGCAGCGATTCCACAGGATGCTTGCCACGTGGAATGCTGAATAGTCAAACCCGCCCACTCCCCGCTGGCTAAAAAACTCACACGCGATGGGCAGTGGGATTGATCGGGACCGTTGATCAACGGAGGAATGATCTGACGGCTGGAGGAAAGGGAAACTTGTGCGGTTTCGAAAGTGGGCCCGTCGGGGTTTAAACAAGTTTTGACATGTAATCTAATCACCCCGGGGAGAAGCTAATAGGCGGGAACGGTTGTTAATTAGTCCAAATGACTAATTAACCCCGTGAATTTATAAAATGAATTGCGGCGGGGTTTGGCCATGTGGAATGCCACGTGGAATGCTGAGTATGGTGGCGCAGGATTCCGTCGTAGTTTATTCTTGTTTTTGGTGTTAAACACATATGTTACGTGTCTAACGCTTTTCTATATATATATTTTATTATACGATGAATAAATTAATATAATTAATTCATCATAGGGGCGGAATGTATATATAAGGTTATAGTTTTACCAAAGGGCTTTATAAAGCGGGGTATTTATTTTAAATGTGCGGGACTATATATACTTTGGTAAAACATTATAATAAGAGGGTTTTGGGGATATTTATTAGAAAATGGAGTTATATACATAGGAAAAAGGGATTTCACTAGGGATTTAATATAATAGAGTTAGGTGTTAATATGAAAAAGGACAAGGAAAATCAAAACACCTTTGTACATCTAAGAAAGTGAAAACTTATGAAGTAAATTGCACATTTTATCTTCAACACTTAAACTTAGAATAACAAGTTGTTTTGAGGATTTTTATGGAATGTTGCATCAGTTTCCTAAGTAAAATAGGATTTTACTTAGGAAAAGTTAAAGATGGAAGATAACAATGATGAATTATTTGAAGTGCTTAGGTCTTTTTTTATCATTAGGCCGAGGGTCCGGTCCCTCCAGAAGTCAAGGAAATGCCTTGAGCCCCTTTGATCTCAAATTACCTTAGTACTTTTGGGGAAATTAGTAAAACTCTTGAGGGGGAAAAATGATGAGGGAGGTTAATGAATTTGACTTTGCTTGCTGTGATTTTCTAGTGTATTTCCTGCTTTAGTACTTGTGATGAAAGTAAATGATTAACCAACATGTAGCAGCACCATTCATCAGATAACACTTTGTAGCACCATCTACCTACCCTATCTACTTAACACTACCATTTTGTCTTCTTTATTAGGGTGCATTTAGACTTGCAAACCCTGATCAATCTTTTCTTTTACATGATGAATCTATCTATTTCTACCCTTATTACATCCAAGGGCTCAGATTAAACTGTTGAGCACCTTTTATTCACTCTACCTAGCTACTTATCTGCCAAGATTAAACCGTTTGGCTAGATATTTATTCTCTAATCTATAACATGAAATTGAAATATGACTAAGCCAAGTTTAAACAGTTTGACTTATTCATGAATTGTGGCAAAAGTTTCACAAGCTGCACACAATTATTTTATTACAACAGATGAAAAAAGTAGTGGCATTTAGACTTGCGCACTTTCCTTGGTCTATTTTTTGCTTGGGGTTCATTTATTTCTCTTTTTTGACCATTTTTATTCTTTTTACCCTTTGATTTTTCTTTTAGGGTATACCCTCTTTACATTTTTTAAATTTTTTGATTTTTTGGTTTTTCAAGAATATGGAACACCTTTGCTCAAGTAAGAAGGTTTGAACATATTCCACACTTCCATCAAGACAATCATGAAAGATGAAACCTATTGATATAGGAGGCTAACACTGGCTCCACTCGGGGATGGCTTTTCCTTGTGGAAAGTCAAGAACAGTAGATCAGATGCCTCAGAATGTCTTCAAACTGAAAGTAAGGAATTTTCCTTCTTCTGGTAGCTTTATATACATATGATAGTAAAACTTTTTTGGAACTTAGGGCCTTCACTTCGGGCTTCAATTCCAAGAAGTCACCATCCAATCCAAACTGCAGTAACAAAAATAAAACAAGCAAACAATATATTATGTACAAGTTAGGAACATTTAAACATTCTAGTAAATTGGATCAAAATAATGCTTAAGCATTCGACCATTGACTGGTCCTTCTTCAACTTCTGAATTGTCCAAATCCTTCAAAAAATAAGTATTGTTTCCCTGCAAGGCATGAATGATATAAGGCCCTTTCCACAAGAAATCAAACTTCCCATGTTTCCCTTTTTCTTCTCTTCTAGAATCCCATCTTAGGACCTTGTCTCCTAATTGAAAATCCTCTGCTTTAGTCCTTTTATCAAACATTTTCTTTAGTTTTTCCTGTAAGACTTGTGATCTTTGGTATACCTCTTCTCTGGTTTGTTGTAGGTGGATTGTCTGATTAATTCTTCTTTGAATGTCATTTGGCTCCACTTGAGCCTCTTGAAGTAATTTCATCACAGGGATTCCTAACGATGATGGGAATCTTGCTTCCAGGCCATAAACTAACTCATAAGGACTAGTCCCAATGGATTTCTTGGTTGTAAGTCTGTCTGCCCATAATGCATAGGCCAGTTTCTTATGCCAGTTCTTTTTATTCTCCTCCAACAATTTCTTAATGATATTGATCAAACTCTTATTGGAGGATTCTGCTAGTCCATTACCTTGGGGGTAATAGGCTGTTGAATGGCCTAAAGTAATATGATATTTATGGCAGAAATTTATCATTTTCTTTGATTTAAATGCAGCAGCATTGTCTGTTATAATCTTTTCTGGACATCCAAATCTTGAAAGTATGTTGGTTTCAAGAAACCCTATGATTGCAGAATCATTGGACTGTCTACATGGGATGGCTTCAATCCATTTGGTGAAATAGTCTGTAGCAGTTAAAATCCATCTATGTTGTCCTGAAGAAGGGGGGTGAATCTCTCCAATAAAATCTAAACCCCATTGTTGAAAGGGTCTTTCTGTGGAAACTGGTTTTAAAGGCAGAGGTAACAACTTTCTTTTACCCTCAAATATCTGACATTTATGATAGCTTGTTACAAATTTCTTTACATCAGAAAATAATGTTGGCCAGTAAAAACCAGCCCTTAAGATTTTGTCTGCAGTAGATTTCCAGTAGAGATGTCCTCCACAATCCCCTGCATGAAATTCATTAAGCACTTTATCAGCTTCATCTTTTAAGAGACAATTTAATAAAATTCCTTCATGATTCTTCCAAAATAAAGTGCTATCTAAAATACAATATTTCAAAGATGTCATCTTTAAAAATCTTTGCTTAGTTCTGGACAACCCTGGAGGAGCTTGCAGGTTTAATAAAACATGAATTATATCAGTATACCAGGGTGAATCTAAGAAAGCTTGACTGATCTGGGGAGTCGCCATCTCCTGCTCGTTATCCAGCTCATTGATATCTAAGGCTTGGCAATTGGTTTCTGTCATAAGTTGTGCTAAGCCTTGGCCTTTTATCAGTTTGGTTGGCTTGATCTCAATATCATATTCCAAAATGGTAGCTATCCACTTACCTCGTTTACCTTCAATGCCATGTTGAGTCAAAATATCTTTAACTACTGCATTGGGCACATATGCTATCACATGAGAATATAATATGTAAACTCTAAAATCTTTGATTGCTTTTACCAATGCAAAAGCCTATTTTTCCATAATATTGTACTTTAGAGGTGCATCCCTCAGTGCTTTACTAAAAAATGCTATTGGCTTTTCACACCCTTGGTCATCTTTTTGAAGTAAAACAGCTGCAACAGTATGTTCAGAAGCAAATGAAAAAATAATAAAGTCTCTATCAAATTTAGGACTAGTCAGAACTGGTGTCCTTGTTAAAGCCATTTTAATTTCCTCAAATGATTGTTTGGCTTCTACAGTCCAGTCAATGCTTGAATCTTTCCTCAACATGTTAGTCAGTAATCTAAGTAACTCTGCTAGACTAGAAATAAATCTTCTCAAGAAGTTGATTTTTCCTATGAATGCTTGCAATTCTTTTATGTTTCTGGGGTGGGGTATTTGCAAAATTGCTTGAATTCTTTCAGGATCAATCCTAATGCCATCTTTAGAAATGATATGTCCTAAAAGCTTTCCTTCTTCCAAACCAAACAATGACTTTTTAGGGTTTAAAGAAATTCCATATTTTCTGCACTTTATAAATACTTGCCTTAGGTGACCTAAATGTTCTTGATCCGTTTTAGAGAAAACGGTCAAATCATCTAAGTAAATAACCAGAAAATCATGTATCTCTTTAGCAAAAGCAATGTCCATCGCTCTTTGAAAGGTAGCTCCTGCATTATTGAGTCCAAATGGCATTTTGACATATTTAAACGTACCCCATGGTGTGGTAAATGCTGTTTTATCCTGATCATCAGGATGAACCAGAATCTGGTTGTACCCTGAAAATCCATCCAGTAGTGATATTCTCGAAGATCCCACTACCCTTTGCAAAATGTGATCCATTTTAGGTAGAGGATAGTTGTCTTTTAAAGAAACTTTATTCAAATTCCTTAAATCAACACATAGTCTGATTTCTCCTGTCTTTTTTCTGGTTGGTACTAGGTTAGAAACCCATTCTGAAAATCTGATAGGAGATATAATCCCTGCTTCAAACATTCTTTTGATTTCCTTTTCGATTGAGGGTAATAAAACAGGATTAATTCTCCTAAGCTTTTGCTTAAAAGGTTTCTGGTCTGGTTTCAAAGGTATAGTATGTTGAATGATGGATGTATCATAAGATTTGAGGTCTTCATAACTCCAAGCAAAGACATCCTGGAATTCTTTTAATAGTTCAACATATTTTACCTTCTGATCTTTTGGAAGAGATTTAGACAACTTAACAAATTTTGGATGTTCTGGTGTTCCTAAGTTGCATTCCTCCATATCGGCTTTAACAGGTTCCATTTTAGGTCTGAATGGAATATCATTTGAGTCGAATAGATCTTCCAAAGGTGTTAATCCTTTGGGTAATTGATTATCTTTTAAATTGATGATTTCTGTTTCATCTATGATCTCATCAAATTCCATTTGTTTCAAATTTTGCATGTATTTTTCAGTGAATGTGGTTGGATGCAGCATATGAATTGCATTTTCTCTTGAAATTTCCATTTTTTGTTCTTTTTCTTGATCAAATTTATCAGCAGTCATGTCTTCATCTATATTACAGTTAGAAAACTCATTCTGAAGTGTCAAAAAACTATTGATTTGATGGTTATTCACAAATACTTGCCAATTCAAAACATTGTCGGGTATTGCAGGCCTGTGTCTTATCTCAGCTGAAAACCGATGATTAGGATCAAAAGGCAACTTACATGTACTAGCAAACATTGCTAAACTGTGAGCATGCAAGTTTTGTTTCCTGGGAATCTTGGCAAGTTGGGCTTGTAGAAATGTGTTGAGAATCTCTACAACCGTCTCTCGGTATTGTTTCAGTCTCATGTCCTTTGTTGCACATTCTCCTTTAATCTGTTGGATAATTAGTTCAGAGTCGCCTATGATTGATACCCTAATGCCTCCTAACTTCTTGACATGTTTAAGCCCCAATAAAAGAGCTTCATACTCCGCCATGTTGTTAGTGCATTTGAAATTTAACCTATAAGCATGACCCTCTGCATGATTGTTCTCTACATTGTGTAACCAAATTCCAGCTCCTGCACCTAGTCTGTTTACTGAGCCATCAAACTCTAAATGCCATAGAATTTCATGTTCGTAATCTTCATCAATTGTTTTAACAGATTTTCTGACAAGAGCTAGTTGTTTAGTTGTTTCAAGTTTTTCTTGGTCATCTGGTGTTTCTTTGTTTTCAGATATTTCTTCAATTTTGACAGTGGTTTTGTTTATGATTTCCTTTTCAGGAGCTCCTATTTCAGTAGGAAGATCTGACTCAGCATTGTATAAAATAAAAGAATCCATGTAAGAATGTACAGAATAAACAGGGAAGTTTTCAGGCTTCTCATGGCTACTCACTAAGTACTTCATCAAAGTTTCTCTATATAATCTTTTAGGCTGACCAAATACTGAAATAGTTGCAAAAGACATGTCTAATTGAATAGATCCTCCAATTTTAGCACCCCAAGACCTAGACAATAACATACCATATTTGGGTGGAATATCAGCAACTACTATGTCCATTAAAACAGACTTAGCAGGGTATTGGACCAAAGTGACACACAGATCTTTAATTAAACCTAAACATTTTACCTGACTGGAATCAAATGAAAACAAATCTTTGTATGGTCTAGTAATATCTAGATTCAATCTTTCCATTACTGCTTTTGGCATCAAATTGTGAGATGCTCCTGAATCAAGCATTGCATTATGGAGTATCTTGTCATGAACATTCAGGCTTACATAAAATGGAGGAGTTCCCCCACTTTCTGGTTTGCCATTAACCTCAGGGCCAAAAAGAAGTTTGGGTTGATCATCAAGAATATTTACTGAATAATCCAATCCAGTAATGTTAATGTTTAAAGACTTGGAAATCTGATTCCTATAGACATCATGTTTAGCCAATTCTGATAAAGGAACAACTATCTTGAGTTTGCCTATTTCAGCTTCTAGATTAAAGGGTTTTTCTGTTTGAGCTTTAGCGTTTTGCACAGTTGGATTTTCTCGGTTTACTGGATCTTCAATGTTTTTCTCTTTTTCATGAATGAAGTTTTGCTTTGAAGATGTTTCAGGACTAACTTCTACTGTTTCTTCTACAGTTCCTACTTGAGGAGATGTATTGGATTACTGTTTGTCAATTGGTTGGTTGTCAGAGACATCTTCAATTATTGGATTTGAAAAACGAGGAGTTATCCTAGGCAAAATCTGTATTTGGGGAATGTTTTGTACAGGGGAAGTATTTTGTACAGGGGGAATGTTTTGTTTTCCTTTGACATTTTGTTTTGTGGTTTTCTGTTTATTTTTCTCTGGTACATCTATCCGTCTACTTCTCAAGTTGTACTGCTTATGAACCTCGTAGATTGCCGTGTCATAGCCTTCTTTGAAATCAAAAGTCTCACCTGAATGAGTGTGGAATGTTTCAAGGATATGATTCTCTTGATCATCCTGAGATAGGAAGATTTCTGATTCATCTTTGTCCTCATTGACATTGTTTATTTCTACATCTTCTGTAGGTCCTTCTGAAGTTGAACCTTCAACAAAGTTTTCTTGGAAAGGTGGTCTAATGTTTTGATCAGGGACATTCTTTCCAATATTTTGGTTCAGATTCCTCCTAAAGTTTGGGTTTCTTGCAACATTCTGGTTATCAGTAGCAGACTTTATTTCAATGGTTTCCACTCTATCACCTAATCTTTCCATACCTTTAATGATTACATCCAGCTTCTTTTCAAAAGCTGAAGGTTCTTCCTTCATAGGCATTCTTCTCTCTGCCCTTTCTCTGGCTCGTTTTTCTATCAGATTTGCTTCTACGCTCACCACTATGCTCTGCATTTCCTCTAGTGTTTGTGGAGCTCTTTCCCTAAGAGAATAAGCTATTTCAGAGTCAAAACAGTCTGGGAATTTGACCAACACGTTATTAGGTGGGGGTCTTAGATTCAGAGGAACTGCATGATATGATTCATTAAATCTTATGATGTAATCTGGTACGGTTTCATTTGGTCTTCTTCTCAATTTTTCAAATTCTGATAGGATCTGGAGAGGATCTTTCTTTTTCTCCCATCTGTTCAAAAATGCCCTATACAAAGCTTCTAGGTCAGCAATACTGTTCGGGGTGAGAGCCCTAAACCAAGTTCTAACTTCACCAGTAAGACTTTGTACAAAAATTCTCATACGGATATCATCAGTATCAATCTCATAAAACTCAAAGTAATCTGTCATCCTTTTGGTGTGTTGTTGAGCTGTGTAGGTACCTGATCCGTCAAAAGGTGTGATCTTACTTTGGTAGTCTGGTGGTAAAGCTGGAGGGTTGGCTGGTAATATTAAAGGGGCATATCGATTGGCCATTGGAAGATAAAGTGGAGTAACAAGAGTAGCCGGTCTAGTAGGAGGAGATGGAGGTCTGACAGGTGTTTGAAAAGTGGCTGAGTTCGGTGATGCTTCAGTTATTACAGAAATGTTTGAGCTTTCTTCAAAGGCTTGCTCAGATTGAATGGAGTTATGAAATTCTCTGTCAAGATGATGCGAAACAAATCTATATTGCAATTCTTCAATGAACCAAGGATCTGGAATCAACCTAGATAATTCAGTCTCAGAAAAATTTACAAACAAAGATGTTTCAAATCTCACGTCAAAAGGAACGTCATCAATATAAATAATTTTCACAGGACAAGATGCAGATCTAGAGAGTGGTCTAGAACTACCTGTACTTTCCTGACTTCCTCTTTCAGAACTTTCTTGACTTCCTTGTCTTCTAAGAATTCTAGGGATCAGATTTGGATTTTCAAAAATTGGTGGTGGATTTGGGTCAGGGTTTGACCTAGTATGTCGAATCCTTTCTGAAGCCAGTTTTCTTAGAATATGTGTTTTTGAATTTTGGGTTTTACTTGAAAAATAAATACAACTTCTACAAATTCTTTAAGAAATAATGATATGTGATTAAGATTTCCTCAAAGATCTGTTTAAACTAGAGAATCTGATTGAAAAATTTGAAACTAAGTTTCAATTTATAAGCTAAATCAGAGATAGACTGAAACAGCAAAAGTTTGGGTTTCTTGCTACGTTTTGATTTTCAGCAGAAGACTTTCTTTCAATGGTTTCCACTCTGTCTCCTAATCTTTCCATACCTTTAATGATTACATCCAGTTTCTTTTCAAAAGCTGTAGGTTCTTCATTCATAGGCATTCTTCTCTCTGCCCTAGCTCTGGCCCGTTTTTCTATCAAGTTTGCTTCTACACTCACCACTATGCTCTGCATTTCCTCTAGTGTTTGTGGAGCTCTTTCCCTAAGGGAATAAGATATATCAGAATCAAAACCATCTGGAAATTTGACCAACACGTTATTAGGTGGGGGTCTTAGGTTTAGAGGAACTGCATTATATGATTCATTGAATCTTATGATGTAATCTTGTACGGTTTCGTTTGGTCTTCTTCTTAATTTTTCAAATTCTGAAAGGATCTGAAGATGATCCTTCTTTTTCTCCCATCTGTTCAGAAATGCCCTATACAACGCTTCTAAATCAGCGATACTGTTCGGGGTAAGAGCCCTAAACCAAGTTCTAACTTCTTCAGTGAGGCTCTGAACGAAAATTCTCATTCGGATATTATCAGTATCAATCTCATAAAATTCAAAGTAATCTGTCATTCTTTTGGTGTGTTGTTGAGCTGTGTAAGTTCCTGATCCATCAAAAGGTGTGATCTTACTTTGGTAGTCCTGAGGTAAAGATGGAGGGTTGGCTGGTAACTGTAAAGGGGCATATCGATTGGCCATTGGAAGATAAAGTGGGATAACAGGAGTAGATGGTCTAGCAGGAGGAGAAGATGGTCTAGCAGGAGGAGAAGGAGGAGTAGAAGGGATAACAGGTGTTTGAAAAGTTTGAGAAAAAGTGACTGAGCTTGGAGATGCTTCAGTAATCACAGAAATGTTTGAACTCTCTTCAAAGGTTTGGTCAGACTGAATGGAGTTATGCAATTCTCTGTCAAGATGATGTGAAACAAATCGGTATTGTAAATCTTCAAAGAAAAATGGATCTGGAACTAATCTAGATAATTCAGTTTCAGAAAAATTCACAAACAAAGATGTTTCAAATCGTGCATCGAAAGGAATGTCATCAATATATATAATTTTCACAGGACAAGATGCAGATCTAGAAAGTGGTCTAGAACTTCCTGTACTCTCCTGACTTCCTCTTTCAGAACTTTCTTGACTTCCTTGTCTTCTAAGAATCCTAGGGATCAGATTTGGATTTTCAAATATTGGTGGTGGATTGGGGTCAGGGTTTGACCTAGTATGTCGAATCCTTTCTGAAGCCAGTTTTCTTAGACTATGTGTTTTAGATTTTGGGTTTTAATTGAAAAATAAATACAACTTCTACAAATTCTTTAAGAAATAATGATATGTGATTAAGATTTCCTCAAAGATCTGTTTAAACTAGAGAATCTGATTGAAAAATTTGAAACTAATATTCAACATATAAGCTAAATCAGAGATAGACTGAAACAGCATTTATTTACTTTTTCATTTGCAGGGCAAAAGCAATTTCAAAGGCTACCTGGCTGATCTTCAGACTCTGTCTATAGCTTATATTTGAACAATATTAACAATTAAAATAATTCAGTTCCCCAGTGGAGTCGCCACTATGTTATCACTCAGGTTTTCCTAGAAGTTGTGTAAGAGGAAAGTATACCCGAGGTAACCACAAACCAACCTTTTAGATGCAGAATCTAGCCAATCTGCATCCAGAGAGGGCTCTCTCTTTATGATTTATCTTTGTTTTTAAATGGTTTTAGGCTAGTTATAGATTCAAAGTTTGTTTTGGGAAAATGGTGGAATCCACAAACTAAGGGCAAGGTTGAGGGCTTTCAGTCCATTGGGCTATGGAGTCTAAGGATGGCTTTACTGGATTTCTATTCTAAACACAAGATGGTATTACATGGCAAGATAGCTAGACAGAGAACAATCCTTTAAATTTAAAGTGGATGGATGGTCTTGAAGGGATGAAAGGCAGCTAAGAATCTTTCACCATATTCAAGAGAAAGAAGAGAAATGACTACAAGCAAAGAGCAACGAAGGATTCTTTGTTACAGTAATCAACAATGTTTAAATCAGCAAAACATGAGCAATTAAGAATTCATGCTTATAACTAATCCAGAAGAAAACATCGAGAATAATCACATTTGAAAACAGAGTACAATTAAGCAAATTCTGTTTCAATCCTTTATGTAAACTATTCAGAAACGGATATGATGATAGAATAAACTAATATAAAATTTAAACACAAGGGTTGGAAAACTTATTGAACTGAAGTCCAACACATGAATCCTGCAACAAGTCCAGTGCTTCAAAACGTCATCCAGTAAGCCACAAGTAAATTTGTCCAAAAGCTTTTTATTCCGAAAACCTCAATGTTACAACAGAGTAATAGAATCCACCCTCAATACTCTCTTTGAGGGTTTATTTATACATAAAATAATCTAAAACAATCTTACACTAACTTAGCCAATAATCTAGGCTGACTTAAAGCATATTTACAAACAAACAAGAGACAAATTGTCTCGAAAATAGAATAATGGGTAACGGCTGATGTGTTGTTCCTTTCTTCATGGACGTGCTAGAGATAAGTGCTTAAAATAGGACTCTCTGCTGTCCCTTGCGTATTTCTTTGACTTGTTGAATACTCTTTCTTCTCACGGATACTCTTTAACCTTTCATCTGATACTCTTTCATCTGTCTTTCTGTTTTTACCATTTACTTGATAGTAAAGGTAAAATCTCATCCTGAAAACAACTGTTACAGAACTTCCAGCATTTCCTTCCACCATTGATCATCTAGTATCATAGTTCTTCTGAGTTTCCTTAAAGTTTCATCTGCTTCAGTAAGTTTATAAAAAGTGGGCTCGTTTGGAAATAGATACTTTATTTCATGCTCCAGATGAAATAGATTCCTCACTTTATCATAAATACTTTTCCCAGTTGGTAATGCAGGTTCTGATGAGCTAGTAGAACCTACAGCTGTATTTTTAGCATGAGCTTTTATTATTTTCTCATAGGTTTCCAAGTCTACTATTTGATCCTCTGTGAGCATGGGACTTGGCAATCCACTCTCCAGCAAAGCTTGAAACTTCTCTCTAAAAACGTTGATATCAACCAAAATGTCTGTACACTTTCTTTCTAGATTTTGCATGAAAGTCCTCTTGGTGAAAACTCTCTTTGCTTCCAAAACTGCACCTGTCCTGTCATCAATTCCCAATAATGCAAGATGTTGTTTTGTTCTGGAATTCAAAAATTGAATGAGCTGCTGGGCCTGCTCAGGCCTGCCTCTTAATTCATGTCTGGTTTTATTTATTTCTTCTTGTGCTATCTTGACTAACTCATTTTGCTCAAAAATAGCTTGAATGGAGGGCCAAATATCTCTTATTAATTCAATGATGTTGCACCAAAGAATATCATTTATTTCGTTCAGAGGCTTTTCCAGTGAAAGATCTTTTTGCAAAGCCTCAACCAATTTTTCCAATCTTTTTATTTCCCTGAGGTTGTCAGCAGCTGTCTTTTTGGATGTGTCATATTTTCCCTCCAATTTTGTTAATTGTAATTTTGTTTCTTGGAGTTCTGTGACCTTTAGCTGCAAACTCTCCATTTGTTTTATTAAGTCCTCAGAATTCAAATTAGTGTTTACCTGAGGTATTTGTTCTTGCTGCCCTGTGGTTGTAGTACCTGTTGTTGAAGTTTGCTTGATTATTTCCTGTTCCTGCAATGCTTTCTCCAACTCCTTCTCTGTTTCATTTAGTCGCTCTGGCATCTTTAAGAGCAACTCCATCATTTCTTCCTGTGAATTTCCTTTTATAACTTCCTGTGTCTGAGGGTGCCTCGAGGCAGGTAGTTTCAGCTGTTTTCTGAGTGCTGTTATATCATCCTCTTTCTTTTTTACCAATGCCTCAATGCCTTTAGTGTCTTTGGGATTGTGACCCAAACCAATGATGATCTATTCTAGAGACTTTATTCTATTATCCTTGGCCTGTGAAGAGGCCCTCTCAATCTTCAATTGTGCAGAAGTGTTATTCAAGGAATCTTGCAGCGTTAAAGCTGCCATGGCTTTGTTAGTGAGAGTAGAATAAATCATTTCCCCTGTTTGCCTATGAAGCTCTATCTGATCCAGGGGATGGATATCTTTTGCTAAAACTTCAAAATTTGTTTTGATGTAATCTGTTGCTGAAGTTGGCTTTGGCACCTTTGCTTTAAAGTGGCTCATTAGCATTTTACCTTGTGAAAGATCAAATGCAGACATCAGCCTTTGCTGATTATGAGGAGCCATCTTCATATACTGATCGTATACCTTCATTTTCAATGGATCATTCTTTTTTTTGATATTAATGAAGGTTCTTTTAATGTCTCCAGTATCTGTCTTTGGCGGTCTGAAGGAAGATACTTCAGTGCTTAATTGCTTTTGTATTCCTTTCTGGCTTATGTTTGTTTCACTTGATGTGCCTGTTTGCTGACTATCTTCCCTACCATCATCAAATACTTCATCTATAATTTCTACATCTGGAGGTGGATCAGACTTGTGTTTTTTAGCTTGATAAACTTGTGGGGCTCCTTTTGAAAGTGTGGTATCTGGAGCTAGCCTCTTTTTTCCTATTTCCACATTCAGTGGAGTTTGCATCTCTGGAACTTGGATTTGCTTTGCTGGTGTGGGAGAAGCCTGAGATGGTTGTGGTGTTTTGGAACTCTGTGGTTTTTCTGCCATGACCAAGGTTTCAATAACCTGAACTACAGGTTCTTTTCCTTTACCCTTGGGTTCTGCTGCTACTGATGGACTGTTTTCCTGTAACGCTTGCTGTAGAGTGGTTGCTGAAGATGTGCCAATGTAGGGTACCTGCATTTGATCATATGTTTCTAGGTCGAAATTCTTCTCAACATCTTTCATAAGTTTATTCAATTTGTCAGCTCCACTTTCCTCTTCAACAAGAGTTCCTTCAACCCATTCATCTTGATTTGCATATTGTTCTAAACCAGGAATTTTGTGGTGTATATGGGAGATGACTTATTATTTAATCTTTTTCTAGAAGAAATGAAGGCAAATGGGTCATAAGGAACCCAACGGAAAGATGTCTGGAACTTTTTGTCTAATAGATTTTATGCTTCTCTCTCAGCCTCCCTAGAATTGCAGATGAAAGGACCTAATTGGCTTTTGATCCGTAACTGAGCTTTCTTCTTTACATTACAAAAATGGATCACATCTGAATTTTTCATCTGTCTGAAGTATTCCAAGGCAAAAATCCTCATGGGCACATATCTGGGTAACCTGAATGGACGTAATTCACATCCATAAATCACAGTAGTGGTTTTGGTACAAGTACCAATCCCCAACTTTATAACTCTTTGAAAGTAATTGCATGTGTGTGGGTTTCGATGCGGGTACGGGGGATATTTCTGTTAACGAGGTTGTGGCGAGGTTGTGCAAGGCGGTATTGAATTACGAATAGGAGTAGGGAGAATCGGAGAGGAAAAATGAATGATGGGGGACAAAAACACGGACACAGGATTGCACCCTTGGCATCGGTTTTACGGGCTTGAGGGGGAAGGGGGAACACCATCCATTTAAATAATGAATAATAAGGATGAAGTAGATAGCGAGAGTACTTGAAAAACTTTTTCAGTATCTAGCTTTAAGAATTGATCATGGATTTTGTTGGCAATGAAGGAAGCATAATCATACTTAATTTCAGGAGGTTGCTCTGGGGTAAAAATAGAAAGTAAAGCCAGAGTTATCTCATCTACATATTCGCTGGTATTAAACCCCAAGACAAAATATATTACATTTATAATAAGCTTTCCCAATGTATTGAAAAAGTAGAAACCATAGGGGGGAGACCCTTTTGGCTGATGATCAGGTAACATAAAAAACTGGCACATGGATTTTAACCTTTCAGAGGTTAACTGTCTGGTTTTCTCAATCAATCCCTCCATGGATAATGGTGCTAATTCTTCATTTGGCTCAAAACATAACATGGTATTGATAGCCTGAGGTGTGATGGGGAACAAAATACCTTGATCAGGAGCTAAGACAGCTCTTTGTGTAGGATCATAGTTTGCATGACAGTAATGAATGATTTCAGGGAAAATGTGGACTGAAGGAATAAGATACCTTGGGAGATTGGATTCCCATAACCCTATAAGGTCTTGCCCTTTTGAGAATTCGTCTCTGCAGCGACAGAAGCTCAATCGGGGACTTTCATCGAAACCCAGGTCTTGTATTTGGAAATCTTCATCTATCAGAGGTAGATAGTCCAATTCACGGTGAGGAGCATTCAAGGGAGTGATATTTAGAGCTGTGGGGACCTCCATTTTGGTTCTTGTGGATTCAAAATGCAGGTTTTCGTTTTACTTACAGACCGGACGGGATTTCTGAAATGGAGGAAATTGAAACAATTTGCAGGTTTGGGAAGCAAATTCACAGGTTTTAAATCTTCAATGAGGACTCAGATAGGATTTTTAACCATTTTTTCAGAGAAAAAACAAAGGAAACTAAGCTTGACTTGCAGTCGGGGCGCGAAATGATAAATACCTGTTTTTAGATGGAAACTGGTTCTTTAACAGGTAATGAGCAATGGCGGGGACGTTCTTCAACACGGGCGCAGCGGAATTTCGGAGTAAATTGGTGTATTTGCAGTGAAATTTGAAAATTGCAGCGGGAGCTCCGTCACTTTCAGAAACTAAAAATAACTGAAAAAACACGAAAAATGGCTTACTTACAAGTCAAAAGGGTTTTTGTTTTTTTCGAGGTGATGACGTCATCGATGTACGGGGTGACGTAGGGAAGTGGGGCCGGCGGTATGCGGTAAGTGGTAAGCGGTGAGCCCGCACCGCTTATGGACGAGGGCGGTAAAAGTCGCGAGGGCAGCGATTCCACGGGGGCCGCACCGCCACGTGGAATGCGACTTTTCCAAGCACGCCCATCCCCGGCCAGTTAACACTGGCAAGGGATGGGCAGCGGGATTAATGATCACCGTTGATCAACGAACGGACGATCCAACGGCTGAAAGGGAGGGGAACTTGTGCGATTTCAAAGGTGGGCCCGTCGGGGTTTAAAAAGGTTTTAATGCGTAATCTAATCACCCCGGGGAAAAGTTGATAGGCGGAAATGGTTGTTAATTAGTCCAAATGATTAATTAACCCCATGAATATTATGAAATGGATTGCGACGGAGTTTGGCTATGTGGAATGCCACGTGGACGGACCACGGTGGCATAGATTTTTGCAAAGTTTATTAATATGTTTTGGTATTAAACATACTTATAGTATTATATGATGAATGAATTAATAAAATTAATTCATCATAGGGGCGGAATTTATGTATAAGGCTATAGTTTAAACCAAAGGGCTTATAAAGCGGGGTGAATTTTATTGTGCGGGAATATATACTTTGGTTAAACTTTATACTAAATGGGTTTTGGGGATATTTATAGAAAAGGGAGTTAAATACTTAGGAAAAGGGATTTCACTAAGGATTTAATATAGTAGAATTAAAGGTTAATATGGTAAAGGACAAGGGAAATCAAAACATCTTTGTACATCTAAGAAAGTGATAACTTATGAAGTAAATTGCAACATTTTATCTTCAACACTTAAACTTAGAATAACAAATTATTTTGAGGAATTTTTTATGGAATTTTGCATCAGTTTCCTAAGTAAAATAGGATTTTACTTAGGAAAAAGTTAAAAATGGAAGATAACAATGATGAATTATTTCAAGTGCTTAGGTCTTTTTTGATCATTAGGCCGAGGGTCCGGTCCCTCCAGAAGTCAAGGAAATGCCTTGAGCCCCTTTGATTTCCAATTACCTTAGTACTTTTGGGGAAATTAGTAAAACTCTTGAGGGGGAAAAATGATGGGGGAGGTTAATGAATTTGACTTTTCTTGCTGTGATTTTCCAGTGTATTTCCTGCTTCAGTACTTTTGATGAAAGTAAATGATTAACTAACATGTAGCAGCACCATTCATCAGATAACACTTTGCAGCACCATCTACCTACCCTATCTACTTAACCCTACCATTTTGTCTTCTTTATTAGGGTGCATTTAGACTTGCAAACCCTGATCAATCTTTTCTTTTTACATGATGAATCTATCTATTTCTACCCTTATTACAACCAAGGGCTCAGATTAAACTGTTGAGCACCTTTTATTCACTCTACCTAGCTACTTATCTGCCAAGATTAAACTGTTTGGCTAGATATTTATTCTCTAATCTATAACATGAAATTGAAATATGACTAAGTCAAGTTTAAACAGTTTGACTTATTCATGAATTGTGGCAAAGGTTTGACAAGCTGCACACAATTGTTTTATTACAAAAATGAAATAGTAGTGGCATTTGGATTTGCACACTTTCCTTGGTCTATTTTTCTTGGGGTTCATATCTTTCTCTTTTTTGACCATTTTATTCTTTTTACCCTTTGATCTTTCTTTTAGGGTATACCCTCTTTACATTTTTTAAAATTTTTTGAATTTTTTAGTTTTTTAAGAATATGGAACACCTTTGCTCGATTAAGAAGGTTTGAACATATTCCATACTTCCATTAAGACAATCATGAAAGATGAAACCTATTGATATAGGAGGCTAACAATGGGCAAAGCAGAAGAAGTGGTGAGTCGGGATGAGGGCGAATTATGGCACAGGAGATTGGGCCATCTTCACCATGGCGCCTTGAATATCTTGCAGTAGATTTCTACTGGACATGCCAAGGGTACTATGGGTAAGTTTGTGAAGACCACCTTTCATGAGAAGGAGAACCATGCTTTGGTGATCCTGGAGAGAATTCACACAGACATGTGTGGACCTTTCTCGGTTGCTTCAACATCAAAACACATGTATTATGTTATATTTTTTGATGACTATTCTCGTAGATGATGGATCTTCTTCATGCAGAAGAAGAGCGAAACATTCTCAAAGTTTTGTTAGTTTAAAGAATTGGTGGAGAAGGAGTTGGGGAAGCAAGTGAAGGCTCTGCGGAGCGATAATGGTGGTGAATATATCTCAAACGAATTCAAATACTTCTGTAGTGAAGAAGGAATTCGAAGAGAACTCATAGCACCTCATAATCCACAACAGAATGGGGTTGCGGAGAGGAAGAATAGAACAATCCTGGGTGCTGCACGAACTATGCTGCATGACTAGGGCCTACCGATGCACTTGTGGGCAGAAGCATACAACACTGTGATTTATATGCAAAACCATTGTCCTCATAGAGTACTTGGCATGAGTACACCTGAAGAAGCTTTTACTAGTAAGAAGCATGATATTTCTCATTTGAAGATTTTTGGCTCATCTGTTTATAGTCATGTGACAAAGGATGCCAAAAAGAATCTGGAGCCGACTGCAGAAGTTGGGATATTTGTGGGGTACACAGAAACACCCCATAATTATCATGTGTATTTGATAAATAGTCGAATGACTATGGTGCGATGGGATATAAAATTCAATGAGGTGAAATCCATGAAGTTGTCGCTTGAGAGGGAGTTACACTTGCATGCAAAGGAGGAGCTACTTGTTCCCAAAGATGAGCCTGTAGATGAGGATTAGCCACAGAAGGAGATTCATGAAGTGGAGGAGTCCACTCATGTAGAACAAAACAACAGAATAGGCAGAAAGCGTACCACAGAAGCTGAGAGACTGAAGCTTGATTCGGCATAGAATGTAGGAGTCCTTACATCACAGCGCAGATAGAGATAGTCACCTGACCGATTTAATGGATACATGGCTCTTATGAGCAAGTGTATCATGATAGATCCATCTTCTTTTTAAGAAGAAGTGCAACAGCCCACATGGGTAGATGCCATGGTGGAGGAGTATGACTCCATTATCAAAAAAAATGCTTGGGAGATTGTTCCAAGGCGAGTGGGTAAATCAGTAGTAGATTCAAGATGGATCTACAAGGTAAAGCAGACTGATGATGGCAGCATTTAGAATTATAAGGCAAGATTTGTTGCCCGGGGCTTCTCACAGATTAAGGGGATTAATTATGAAGAAAACTTTGCACTTGTCGCATGATATTCTTCCATAAGGACCATCCTTGCTCTCTCAGCATAGATGGGTTCGCACATTCATCAGATGGATGTGAAGACTACGTTCCTTAATGGGATCATTAAGGAAGAAGTGTACATTGAGACGCCTGAAGGATTTGAGATCTTCAGCAGCGAGTCGCATGTGTGCAGACTCAAAAGAGTGTTTTATGGGCTGAAGTAAGCACCACGTGCTTGGTACACTTGGATCGACAACTATTTCACCAAACTTTGCTTCACCAAGAGTGAGGCGGATGCAAACCTATACCAAATTGTGGTGGAGGGTAAGTTTTTAATCATTTTTATTTATGTTCATGATTTTATACTAATGGGTGATGAGCAGTTGATACACTCATGCAAGGCAGATATTGTAAAGGAATTTGAGATGAAGGATTTGGGCCTCCTTCAATATTTCCTTGGATTGGAAATATGGCAGTGAGAAGGTGAAATCTTTGTGTCTCAAAGAAAGTATGCCCAGGGGATACTTGGTAAGTTTCACATGGAGGACTGCAAGCCCATGGATACTCCTCTTCCAAGAAAATGGAGGAAAGATGATGCTACATCGGTAGAGGTAGTGGATGCATCTATTTATCGACAGTTGGTGGGTTCACTCATGTATTTACTTAATACAAGACCGGACATATGCTATGCGGTGAACCAACTTTCACAAGCGATGGTTAAGCCTAAAAAGCTCTTTTGGAAGGCAGGAAATCATGTCCTGAGGTATCTGAAGGGCACATCTGAGTATGTCTTATGGTACAGATAGATGAATGAGATGAAGTTGCATGGCTCCATGGATGCAGATTGGGCAGGCAGCCCAATGGACAGAAAGAGAACATCAGGAGGGGTTTTTAGTATCATATCTACAACAGTTTCTTGGCACAACAGGAAACAAATATCCATGGCACTCATTTCAGCAGAATCAAATTACATGGTAGCAATTCAAGCTGCATGTGAGGCTATCTGGATGAGGAAGATCCTGGTCAGTTTGTTTGGTTCTCATTTAGATCCTATAGTGATACATTGTGATATTCATAGTTGCATTAAAATCTCAATTAATCCTATGTTTCATGATAGATCTAAACATATTGATATTCGGTCTCATCATATTAGAGATTATGTGCAGCGGAAGATCATGTTGCTTCAGTACATTCCTTCAGAAGATCAGGATGCAGATATTCTGACGAAGGCACTCAAAAGGAGAAAATTAAAATACCATAGAGGTAGGATCGGGGTGAAGGATAATCCCCATCTTGTTGAGAGGGAGTGTTGAGATTTAACAAGATGATGAGCTTAAGGAAAAGTAAACACCTTCACTAAGTGGGGCCCGCAGGCTATTTTTAGGTGTACGTATATTTTTAGACATGGTGAGCATATTCTATAAGTTTTAGGATTCTATTTGTAGATGGTTGATCAAATGTGAAAAATAGATGAACTTATATTTTTAGAATATTGGGCGAAGTCTATTTATATATCGTCAATCTAAACATAGGTCCATGTCGATTATTATTTAATAATAATCTAACAATGAATATCAAGTTATTCTCTTGGAGCACTTTATTTCAGTAAAAATATTTGGAAAATTAGTGGGCTAAAGGAATTATGCAATTCCTAGGTTTATTGGTGGCTCATGCATGGAGGAGTCACTTAGAACTGAAGTGGAAAATTTGTGACAGAGTTGGAAGAGTAGTTAATGGAGTTTTTATTCAGTTTAACTTAGTTGAACTAGTTGTATCTAGTCTAACTGAAGGATACACTAGTGAGATTTTAGTGAATTAATTAGTTAATTAATTCACAACTAATAACTCACTAACAACTGAAAAAATACAACAGTTAACTACTTGCATGTCAGTTCCAGTGGAGACCCAGTGGAGAGATAGGTGAAAGGGTGAGATGGACTATCTTTTGTGACTATAGTGATGCATTCAATGCATCTAACACACATTGCAGATGCCAATGAGGATTGCGCAGTCAAGGAAAGGACAATTCAAATTCATTCAGGGGTCTTCTTCAGCAAGGATTGCGCTTGGAGGCAGGTTCTCAGGAGGTAAGAAATTGGTGCATAGATATGAAAATTTCTGGATGATAGTGTGTAATGATTGTTGACTGTACTGAGAGCTTGATGTACTAAGATTTGTGTGAGATTATTACATGATCCATTGATATACATAATATATGATAGTTGGGGTTTTCAGCTTTAAGCTTTCCTGTTAAAAAACTGTGTTATGTGCGATTAAGTTTATTCACATGTGTTTGCAATTGAGTTTCAAATTTCCACAAGTTTAATACTGGAAGGATTCTATATTTATCAAGAAGATAAATATTGTTATATCAGGAGAATCCAGTAATACATCGGTATTAATAAATTTCTACACTATGTCATCCATTTCTTTGTAGCACACTTGTAAAAAGGGTATGACAAGGATCTCCCTGCCCACCTTAATTTCTTTCCCTTTGAGAATTTACTACATCCCTCAACCTCTAAGCCATCCATATCCTCTACCCTATCACTCAATAGTTATGTGTATTGAAGATATCCAAATTACCCTTTTCTCCCTTCATCCACGACTCTCGATCTGATCCATCATCATTTTTGTGAGATGTAGATCTCTTCACCCTCATTTCTTCCCTTAATTCATCTCCTGCCCTCTATTCTTTACATATCTTCCCTTCCTTATTGCTCTACCCACCACATATTTTTTACAAAGTTTAAGCTACAAATAAATATGAAAGTTCAAAAAATATTTGTAGTGAATATTCATTTTCATCAAAATTTCAAAAACAAGTGTTTGAAGTGATATTTGAGATACAAGAATAGATTACTTTATTCCAACAAGGCTACCCATGATTTTTCCTGAAATCAAGGATTACAGTGAGTGAATCCCACACACGTGCATGCAAAAAGGAACTAGAAAACGGGAGGAATGAGGTACACTTTCTATAGAGAAAAGAGTATGTTTGTTCCAACCATATTGAAATAACTTTAGAGATATTTTATCCTTGATTTAGCAAACCAGGAAGATCATGTTGCTTCAGTACGTTCCTTTGGAAGATTAGGATGCCGATATTCTGACGAAGGTGCTCAACAAGAGAAAATTCGAATACCATAGAGGCAGGATTGGGGTGAAGGATAAGCCCCATCTTGTTGAGAGTGATTGTTGAGATTCAACAAGATGATGAGCTTAGGGAAACGTAAGCACCATCACTAAGTGGGGCCTGCAGGCTATTTTTAGGTGTATGTCTATTTTTAGACATGGTGAGCATATTCTATAAGTTGTAGGATCCTATTTGTATATGGTTGATCAAATGTGAAAAATAGATGAACTTATATTTTTAGAATATTGGGCGAAGTCTATTTATATATTGTCAATATAAAAATAGGTGCATGTCAGTTATTATTAGCCCTTAATAATAATCCGACAATAAATATCAAGTTATTCTCTTGGAGAACTTTATTTTAGTGAAAAGATTTGGAAAATCATTGGGCTAAAGGAATTATGCAATTCCTAGGGTTATTGGTGGCTCATGCATGGAGGAGTCAGTTAGAATTGAAGTGGAAAAGTTGTAATAGAGTTGGAAGAGTAGTTAATGGATTTTTTATTCAGTTTAACTCAGTTAAGTGAGTTAAACTCAGTTGAGCTAGTTGTATCTAGTCTAACTGAAAGATACACTAGTGAGAGTTTAGTGAATTAATTAGTTAATTAATTCACAACTAATAACTCACTAACAACTGAACAAATACAAGAGTTAACTACTTGCATGTCAGTTCTAGTGGAGACCCAGTGGAGAGATAGGTGAAAGGGTGAGATGGACTATATTTTGTAACTATAGTGATGCATTCAATGCATCTAACACACATTAGAGATGCCAATGAGGATTGCGTAGTCAAGGAAAGAAAAATTCAAATTCATTCAAGGGTCTTCTTCAGCAGGGATTGCACTGTGGAGGTAGGTTGTCAGGAGGTAAGAAATTGGTGCATAGATATGCAAATTTCTGGATGATAGTGTGTAATGATTGTTGATTGTACTGAGAGCTTGATGTACTAATATTTGTATGATATTATTACATGATCCGTTCATATACATAATATATGATGGTTGGGGTTTTTAGCTTTCATATTTCTCGTTAAAAAACTGTGTTATGTGCGATTAAATTTTTTCACATGTGTTTGCAATTGAGTTTTAAATTTCCAAACGTTTAATAGTGGAAGGATTCTATATTTAGCAAGAAGATAAATATTGTTAGATTAGGAGAATTTGGTAATACATTAGTATTAATAAATTTCTACACTATGTCATCCATTTCTTTGTAGCACACTTGTAAGAAGGGTATGACAAGGATCTCCATGCCCACCTTAATTTCTTTCCCTTTGAGCCTTTAGTACATCCCTCAACCTCTAAGCCATCTATATCCTCTACCCTATCACTCAATAGCTATTTGTATTGAAGATATCCAAATTACCCTTTTCTCCCTTCATCCACTACTCTTGATCCGATCCATCATCATTTTGGTGAGATGTAGATCTCTTGACCCTCATTTCTTCTCTTACTTCATCTCCCACCCTCTATTCTTTACATATATTCCCTTCCTTCTTGATTTACCCACCACATATTTTATACAAATTTTAAGCTAGAAATAAATATGAAAGTTCACAAAATAGTTGTAGTGAATATTCATTTTCATCAAAATTTCAAAACAAGTGTTTGCACTGATATTTGACATACAAGAATATATTACTTTATTCCAACAAGGCTGCCCATGGTTTGTCCTGATAGCAAGGATTAAAGTGAGTTAATCCCACGCACATGCATGAAAATAAGGAAATAGAAAAGGGGAGGAATGAGGCACACTTTTTATTGAGAAAAGAGTATGTTTGTTCCAGCCATATTGAAAGAACTTTAGAGATATTTTATCCTTGATTTCCTACATTGAATAGCTACAGAGAGAAAACATATTTACCAAATCCAACACTTTGCAACACCTATTAGCTTTTTTACATAATCAAAATCATTTACATTAGTATTAAACCAATAAAAATAAAATAATATAGTAGGGAAAATTATCAATTGATTATACTATACCATATTTAAGAGGCACATGATTTCTCCACCACAATCGATATCCCTCATCTCCCTATCATCACAACGCACTATTGCTCTAAAAAAATTTAGTGGATTATCATAAGGAATCCCTTAGGGCTATGTTTTAGTAGCACTTTGTTCTGTTGAACTTTCCTCTTCTTTTTATCTGTGGATGACAATGCTTTTATAGATATCTTTGAGTAATCACATTGAATATAGACACTTTATTGACCACGTCTATTCCATTCATCCTTATCCACTGAAAGTGGTGAATTTTTAACATATTTGTTCTTATCCATTCTATTGGGTGTGTGTTTTTATTTGCATGAACAACCCCAAGTGCGAAATAGGGGGGGGGGTTGTTGCCCCTTCATTGTGTCGGACGCAACCCAATTGCTCGGGGTTCGGGGCAGCACCGAGGGAATTTTTGTTTTTTTTGGACCCTATATTAGGTGGGTGGACCTGCCTATTCTTTTGTGCATGGGTTTAGCACATGGTTTTGGGAATGCTGGTTTTTTTCCACTGTATTTTGTAGATCCAGTCAAGGGAACTACAGTTATGTTGTAATCCAGGGTTAATGGATTGGGGTTTATGAATTCTTCAGCATGTATATATATCTGTTGTAACATTGAAAGGAACATAAACAATCTGGTAGTCTCATTTTTGGGATCCAGGGGAAATTTTTTTTCTATATATGTTTTATGTTTTATGTTTTATGCTCTTGCTATTGTTTATATTATATTTTTAAGAGTTTGTTTGCAAATAAATTTTTGTACAGGGTTAAAACCTACATTTGGTATCATACTTTTTTTGGCTTCAAGGGAATGCCTTTGCTACTGAGGGGTTTTTTTCTTGGGGCTGTCGTAGACCCTGTTCAGTGGGAAATTTACGGGATCGATTCTTGTGGTGAAAGAAGATGGCGAGCAGTGGAGATATAGAGAAAAAATAGGTGTTGCGGGGCTGAACCAATGACTAAGCTCTCTTATGGACCCCTTTGGAAAAAAAAAACAAGTTGGAGAATGTTGGGGGTGGGTTATATTATTTCCACGACTAGCACCATGCGCAAAGTGGGTGGGCGTCGACTCCCCTTCATTACGCTGGGCATAGCAGGGGGGCGTATCCCCCTCTGTTGGGGGGTTTGTAGGGGGCGATATCCCCCCTGCACGAGGTTTAGGACAAGATCCTGAGATTATTTTTTTTTTGGACCCTATATTAGGTTGACAGAGTTACCTGTGGTTTTTTGCATGGGTTTAGCACATGGTTTTGGTCATGATGGTTTTCTGTCCATGGTATTTTGTAGATCCAGTCAAGGGAAATACGATTATGTTCTAATCCAAGATTAATGAATTTGGGTTTATGAACGATTCGATATATATATATATATATATATATATATATATATATATATATATATATATATATATATATATATATATATATATATATATATATATATATATATATATATATATATATATATATTATAACATTGAAAGGAATATATTAAAAAATTAATCTAGTAGCCCTAGTTTTGGGATCCGGGGGGAAATATTTGTGTATATATGTTTTATGTATTTATGCTCTCGCTATTGTTTATTTTGTGTTTTTAAGAGTTCATTTTCATATAATTTCTGTATAGGGTTAAAACCTACACATTCATGACGTCGTTATAGTTCTCTTTTTCAATGTAACTGGTGTGTTTTTAGCCTTTTAGTTTTCCACTCCAAGGCATTAGGAGCATTGTTGTGATGAAATCTTAGCTAAAATGAGAGGGAGGGTGAATCAATTTAGTACATTCATGGATATTTAAAACTCTTTTCATTCAACTCAATTACACCTTCAATTCATAAGTATCTTAATACATTCTAAATCAAAAAACTTAATGTGTGTAGACCAAGTAATTTAGCAGATTAAAACATCACATCAACACATAGTCATCAAGCACATAGACAACAGATATAAGTGGAAACCAATAAGGGAGAAAACCACATATTATTATTGTTGTGATGCAAAGGCAAGCTCAAACTCTCTCTCACCACTGATTTTCTATAGGCTCCAACCTGTAGGAGGCTACCACCTCAAATTCTGCAAGTTAGCACTTGCAAGGAAGCTCCAATTCCCATCTATTTTCTACAGGCTACAACCGATAGGAGGCTCCTACCTCGACCAACTAAAACTGGACATCTATCAAGATACAACTTGATATGGAAGCACCAAATTCCTCACACTATAATAAAATCATATGCTGATTTACCTAGATATCACCTCTGTTTTACTCCTTCTTTAATGGTGCCCTTCCAGCCTTCAAATCTGCTTCATATCAGCTTTGGATCTGCACATCATATCTATATTCTCTCTCTCATTCTTCCACTCCCTTACCTCTCTATTCATATCAAAATCACATCATTATAGAGATTACTTCATGGTTGTTTTCATTCTATATGGGAATATGAATTGAACAGGCATGACTCTTGCCTTCCACCCACTCATTTCCTTGCTCAGTATATTCAAGATGTTACAAAAATATATACACTCATTTCAATATTAATTGGAGCTTTGATATTCCTTAGAGACTTTCCTTTGCATCACAAACAATATAAAATAATTAATACATTTACATTTACAATCAAATATTTCACTTAGCCCTTTCAACTTCTTAGATTTTTTGTGTATTTGTTCTCTTCTCCTTGTTGTCCCTTTGTATTTTATATTTCTGTAGTTATATTTACAACTGTGCTGCACCATTTCTATCTTAGCCCGACTTGAACCATGACTTTATGTTTTACACCACCTATGCCTATTTCATATCTTACCTACAACATTCTATGCTCTTCTCTGCTCCTTTTCTCTGTGTCGGGTTACTTACCTGAGTCTCCATAAGGCTACAAATATCAAAATATGCAGGGTTAGATGAATTAACCCCATAATTACTGTTGTGTAGGTAAATCCCCTCTGTAGACAGATGTGATCCCTCTAGCCCTAGGGTGGGTCTAGAGGCAAGAGGACATGCTTATGCATCGATTCCTAGTTAATGAATGAAGCTGAGCCAGGATAGATTTCCTACCTTTATTCCAACGCAGTTGTTGTAGCTGTGGCAACAGTCTCCTGATCTTTGTCCTTACACATCACGGTCCTTCAGTGATGGTACTCTGCACAAGGATCAGAGAATGATAGCAGCATACGAAACAATACTTACATTCATAACTATCTAATTAGTCAAGGAGAACTAAACACATTGCACAAGATTAATTGTATCAAATGCAAAACATGAACAAATAGTCATGTAGTAATAATAAGGGAGAAAGAGTTTACAGCCAAAAGAGCCTTGACGTTGTAGCCTCCTTCAGTGGGCCCAGTCAAAATTCGTATTAAGAATTCGTTGGGGAATTGAAATTCGTGAAGAAATAATCCTAGACTCTCTCTCAACAATAGGTATCTCTCTACTGTATCTCACATCAACAATATCAGACCATTTTGCTATTCAACCATTTCAGTTATTGTAAAAAATGTTCATCTAGATGCTCTATATGAGAGAGATGTATTTATAGGGGAGGAGGAGGAGTTTGGGATCCCTAAAGTGGTGGAAGGGAGGCCTTATCCTTTGGGAGGTTGCTCAAATATAGGAAAAAAGAAGCCAAAGGAAGGTGTTCGACGTTATTTAGTCGAACAACCCATGCTGACTCCGCTCACGAAGTGGTTGGAAATGGAAACTTTGCTTCTATTTTAAAAAACTTTTAAAAAATATCTTGGCGCGAGGAGTCCACTAAGACAGAGTGCCAACGGGAATGAGGCTATAACTTCCTGCCAGTGCCAACCCAAAATCATATTTTTTTGATAGTTCGTTCCACAAATAGTCAACAGAGAAAATGTTCTTCTCGTGGCAAGGGATGAAATGACACTTTTTGCAAGGCATGAAACTACAAAGAATTCATAGAAATGGTCCTCCAATGTGCGGGATGGGGATTGCAAGGATGGTGACAAAATGCTGTGTAACAGATGCCCCCTAAAGCATGAGCTCCGAGAGAGAGGGAGGAGTGAAATGATTTACGAGAATGAGTTAAAACCAAACACCGCCATCAGAAGACCAGCAAGTACAAATGCAACTAATATTTTTGATACATGAACATGTGGTATGGGTGCAGCCATCCATAATAGAGTACCTATAGAAATGAGATCCGAGGTATGGACGCAACCATCCAGCAAGAAGGATCAATAAATAGACTTAGGTATGGTCACAACCATCCAATTAAAATATTCATGCCCATAGTTGTGATACACCAAAATATCCTGCAACCTATATTTTATCAGACAAAACCCAGGGTCTTGCGCTCCATCTTGACCCAAACAAGTACAAATTCAAGCATGCGAATATGTGAGTTGAAGTCAAACATGCAAGAAATTCACCTGATTACCAACCAATGATGAAAGCGATTAACATGCACGAGAGAAACCACCAATAATGACAATGGCTCTCAAGGTACAACTAGTACAATCCACGAAATGTGAATAGTGATATGGCGTCAAAAATCCACAGAATCAGTCGACCAAAGGCCAATTATGAGGACCTGTCGTCAAATGCAAATAAATTTCCATTGAGGCATGGAAGCTCCAAGGTACTGGAAGAGAGTCTCTAGATCAATTTCCTAGATAATGAGATGAATTCGAAAGGAAGTGACCTAGTCAAAGGAGGGCCATAATGTTTCTCACATCATCAACACGAGACATAAGAATAAGATGATAGTGAATCAGGACTAGAAAAATAGGATCAGAGGTTGAAAAATACAAAAGGAAGCTTCTCCTGAACATATCAACGACACGACTCCGAAATTTGGCAGTATTTGACATTAAAGGAACGAGGTCATGGTGACGTAGCAAAGAGAAGATGAGAGGTCAAAATAGATTACCCAAACCCATGGAGGCACAAATGATGAAATGAGATGTCCCCAACCTAACACGAATGCAGATGAGTGTCATGTTCAAGAGCGACATACTGTCGACACAACTAAGAACTGGTTCCATTTCCCCCCACCATTGCTGGCGAGTACCCCAATTATTTTTGGAAACAAGCTTGAAGGGGATGGCATATGCTTGTCATGTAATTTTTTCCTTCGGACAAATCCATCCTCATACATTTTACGAGCCCTAGGAAGGAGGAACTTGATTACGTCATGGTGACGGTTTCCGATATCATACAGATTTTAACGAGTGTTACAAAGGAAGAACTCAATACCTTTTCATGTTTAGAGAGTTTGGAAAGAAGTGGAAAAGAAAAATCCAACAGGTCCCTTTTCGTAGGTAGTCTCATAGATCCGAAAAGGTAGAAAACTATGTCTGAGAGAACTTCTTAGTCATGATAGGCTAAACTATTTTTTTTTTTCATAAATAATCTATCCCAGCCCGAAAAAAGGGGTAAACATATATTGGGTAGCTATTGTTCTGCAGCCTTTTAATGAGTTCAAAATGATAAGAGTCTCGACAATCTTTTTAGTTTTCAAGAGTCAGAAAA
Source organism: Pinus albicaulis (assembly GCA_034641835.2). Classification (NCBI taxonomy): domain Eukaryota; kingdom Viridiplantae; phylum Streptophyta; class Pinopsida; order Pinales; family Pinaceae; genus Pinus; species Pinus albicaulis. The sequence goes on along the minus strand of CM076575.1, from coordinate 2,005,214,261 downwards.
AATTTGAAAGATGACTCCAATGGAAATTTTTTCGTGTTTTTACTAAGTCCGAAAAAGTAAAAAATACAACTTGTCACTTCATCATCGTCACGTTGAGGACTCATCATTGCACAAGAGACACACGTAAAACCCATCTTTCGAAATAAAATAGCAAAATAATAAAAAAATATGCTTCAAAACCTAATTAGGGTTTCTAAAAGTTTATAAAATGCCAAAAATGGTAAAAAAGAAATTACTTTTCACTTTTACCTCTTGTGAGCAACTTTTTACCCTTTTTCACCGTGACGTTATAGAGTTGATAGCGGGAAATCGAGAAGGCTAATCGCGAATCCGTCTATTCCACGTAAGAACTCATATCCTTTCTTTCATTTGGATACCATTTTCATTACATGCAACCCATTTTGTAGATCTATGGGGGCATTTTTGTAAAAACTAGGGTGCGACGGTCAGTGTAATATTCCCAATTAGCCTAAGCTAATGGGAATATACAATTTTATTTCATTTTATTATTGCAAGAATAAATGTGTAAAGGAGGACAATAAAAACTCCTAAAAATAGTGAATAAATAAATGCCCAATGTGAACATCGTTAAATCTGGGCTGCCTTAATAAAACACCCTTATGTGTGAAAGGGAATTACGACATTTGACTGGGTCAACTGGACCAAATCCACATCGATGTCTAGATGAAATGAACCTCCTAGATGCACAACGCAGTTCTAGTTGGAGGCTACACATGTGAAAGGAGCTAAATCATTGAGATGGTTTAGGGTTTTGCAGGACTTCCATCTTATAAAAGGAAGAGGGTACAACAAGAGGAGGTTGTTCATGGTATGATATTTTATGAATATATTGTCTATTTAGAGATATATCATTCTCTTGCTATTTAGCTATGCATAGTGTTGTTTAGCACTGGGTGTTCCTGATCAGGAATCCCACCTCTTCCATTGAGTAGCTCTTGGAGGAGTCTTGTACATCTTGTCCACTATCAAGCATTTTTCAAGCTTCATCTTCCAACTGCAAAACGGATTCTGTTGAGGGTTTGGTTGTCCTTGTAAGCTGCAGCAAGTGGAGGCTAGATCTGCTCAAATCTAGGCCATTCTAGTGCCTCTTTTCAGTGGGAGAGTCTTCTATTCCATTGACAAGAGTGTATTAGCTTATTGGAGCTTCAGATATACACCTTGGCATCAGGCCAAACTGTTCTTAAATCCTACATCGCAGTCCATCTTCGTATACTGCATTATTTTCAAAGAAGGAGTTGCAGGGAGTTTTGGCGCACTTTTGGGAGAGAGATATCTAGTGTTGGGAATCTACCCTTCACTGTGGTGATATGTGGATGTAATGTTCCTAATTAACCCAAGCTAATTGGAATATTTCATTTTGTCTTAATTTTATGTACTGATGAATAAAATGGAAAGGAGGACATGAAAAACTCCTAAACTCAAGAATAAATCAGTGCCTATGTGAAAAGAGGCATATTTGAGCTACTTGAATAAAACATGCAGGTGTGAAAGGGGTCAATACCACCAAAGGAGCTCCTATTTGATCAAGTCAACCAGCGTTGTCTAGGTTCATTGAACCTCCTTGATGGACTGTGTAGTTCTAGAAGGGGTCTCCAAGTGTGAAAGGGGCCAAAGAGATGAAGTGGTTTAGGTTTTCCAAGAAGCCCTAATGTTATAAAAAGGAGGAGAAGGCACATGAAGAGGTTGTCGATGTATTTTTGAAATAGAGGTTGCTTGAGTAACTCTACTTCTCTCGACTGTTTAGCTAGAGAAGGAGGATTTCCTGTTTAGGAATCCTCTCTCCTTCCTTGAGTAGCTATTGGAGGAGATTGTGATGCATTTCTCCACTATCCGAAATTTTTTCCAAGCTTCATCTTCATTAGTAGCGCTGGTCCTGTTGAGGTTTTTGCAGCTACTATGAAGTTGCAGTAAGTGGTGATTTAGATTTGCAAGGATATAGATGTTTTGAGGGTTTTCTCTCAGGGAGGGTGTCTTGTCACCACCCAGAAGAGGATCTCTATTTTATTTTTGTTTCAGATTTGTATATTTCATTCATTATAACATTCAACTCAAGCTACAACGCTATTTCTCTAGTGAACTGCGTTTTTACATGTACTGCTTTTACTGCTAGTTGTATTTCTCTCATTGTACTTGCTCCCTGATGATTGAGGCTTGCCTCTCATCTTAAAGATTCATCTTGTAGCTGCTGATATCTATTGTTCAGATCTGATATACTATAATAATAATCATCTTCAGCAATTTCTAGAAGTTTCCTGCAGTTTCATGTATTAAAAGTCAGATCTACATCTTCTTGTGCAATATCTTGTAAAAACCCCAAAGGGGACTTGTAGAAGATTCAGAGTAGTTTCCAGATCTGGTATGGATATGATGTTACAGCCATAGATATTCCATATATCTAAGTTCCATTATTTATTTTCTAAAGTACACTTAGAGGGACGCAGTCCATTCCTTTCTGCAATTTTATAAATGCCGGAGATGTTATTTTAATGGATTTTTGCACTATTATTTCATGTGGTTTGTTGTATATTCATGGGAGAATATTTCATAATGCTGATATGATGTTATAAGGCTGAATTATGAGCCTTATGTCTTGTCTCCAATGATTTCTGGGAAAAACTGCGCAATTCTGGTTGCTGGGTTTCCTTGTTGCAACAACTCTTCTCACTAGCTGATTTTTAGCTAGTCAACTTCGTGGGAGATTTGTTTAAGTGCCTTAAACTCATTTTTTTGAGCTGAAATTCATCATACAAGTCCCACACAGCCTAATATAGGGGAATAAAGCCCTGAAATGTGTTATTCTTGCACCCATTTTCTTATACAGCGTTCTCACTGGGCCTCTTGCTGAATTTCTTGAAGTGGAAATCTTCTGCTCCTTCCTTGTATGGTTTTTGATCCTCTTTTGGATTCCTTCTTTAGATATGAAGTTCTAAGAATCCCAAGGGCTTAAAAATCAATTTGGAGTTTTTTATCTCCGCCCTTGCTGTGTTGCACCTATTTCTATATACAGAGTTTGGAACGGGCAAGGAAGCCTCTGGTTTTCATCCTCTCTTTAGAGGTGATATAACCAGTAAATGCCCTAAAAGTCTATATCTGGTTTAGATCTATTGGTGTGATTTAATATTGCTGTGATTCCATAGTGTAATATCTTAAGATATTCCCTATTGAGCCTAATTTTCCCCATTTGGGACATTACAGTGGTATCAAAGCATGATCTCTGGCACAGCCTGTGAGATCAAGCTATCAGTGAGAGGAATCAGAAAGCAGAAAGTAGAAAGAAGAAAGAAGAAATTATGGAGAGGATGAGATTACTGTCATATCTTTTCAGATCTAATGAGAACCTCTCCAAAGAGGTTGTGCAAGACGAATAAAGAAGAAGCAGTGAAGCTCCCAAGGAGTTTCAAGAAAGAAAATATTTTCCAGTCAGATCTATAAGATATGTGCATGAGGAACATCCAGAATCCTCATCTTATGGATATGTGAACTCAGCCATATAATAAGAGCCTCAAAATTTTTTTAGTGACTCCTTTATGAAAAGGGAAATAGAAGGAGTGAGTCTATCGGATGCACTGCCAAGGGTGAGATCTCCTTTGGGTGAAGGGTCCTCTTTTCAAGAGGGAAAATGTAGTGAAACCTTTTTGAGGTTTCAAGAGAAAGAAAAAGACATGGGGATCCCTCCTTCAAGAGAATACCAATCTCTAAGGTCTCCTATTGAGGATGAATCATGTTCCATCTCTGAAGAAAAGGCTAGGGGTGACAATGCAGACATAGCAAGAGGACCTCTAGTACTGCATGAAGAAGAAGAAGGAGCAACTGCTCTAAGGAGGGAAGCTCTTGCATTTTTTCAAGGAGTTCCTAAGAGTCTCACACATAAATATTATGGCACAATCCATGGGCATCATGTGCCATACTTATCATATGGTGAGATCTTGAATATTGCAGAAGACAGAGGTAAGGACAATATTCAAATGGTGAGAAACTTTTTCCCCTCTGTATTTCAGAAACATGTTGCACAAAGAAGGCTGAAATATCAATGCAAGAAAAGAAAGGAAATATCAGTCCCTACATCTTCTCATGATCTATGCCTTTATGTCTCCTTACTTGAAGGAATTCCACCAAGGAGTTCCCATGATGAGTAGAAGAGAAAAGTGTTCCCTCAACCTTGTGCATCAATGTCATCTCTTCCCAAGGGGGAAACTATCACAACGCTGGAGACTTTGGGTAAGATGGATGCTTATGAGAATCACATTTCATTTCATGGTTGCATGTATTATTACTACATATTTGCAGCCCATGACTCCCAAGAGGAGTGTTATACCATACAAGCTTCATGGCCAACTATGGGTCAAGATTGTCCTCAAACATGGCCACTCCCTTGATGGCTAAGGGAGATTCTACACCATGATGAGTGATGTATTAAGGCACAAAATATAATTATCACTTTCAGCCATGGTGAGATGAAAGTATAAAAAATTAAGTGGCTTGTGAACCACTTACAACATTCATATTTGATGCAGGAAAGGGACAACCTGCACTGGTTCTTGTTGGGTGAGTTTAAACACTCCCCAAATTTTCTGATTTTCTTGTCACATGCCTTGTATCTCAAGAGGAGGATACATAAGAAGAAGGCATGGGTTTTTGAGTTGACAAGGAAGAGGTATGGAAATCACATGATAAGCTCCATGTCCATACAATTACTTTTTCCTACAATGTATGTACATGTGTTTTTGTTTAAGATGCATTTCAAAATCTTGTATGTACTCGGGCTTGGGAGGAATTGCAATCTTCTGATGGGTTGGCATAAAGGGAGTTTTTCATATCATGATATTGATGCCCCATGTATGAGAGGAGGGATGACACATTGGGTGAATGTGTTCATGGTGGATGAGATCTCCCATATCTATTCATGCTTCAAGAGGAGGATATAATACTGCATGGTTTCTTCATTGTGTATCTTGTTTCTTTTTACAAAGGGCCATGTATCAAAGTTATGTCATGAAGGAAGACCCCTCACATGGAAGAAATTAGAGCATGACATGTGTTTTTTGAATCATATTCAGCCAACACCCATTGTCCTCCACTATTCTCGAGCTTTGAAGAAGCTTGTTGCAGCAAGAAGGTGGTGGGATGGCCACCTATTGTACTATGGTTTGAAGCAGCATGGGGAGTGCTTTGAAAGAGGGTTACATCAGCGTTGTCAAAGAGGCATGGGCCATGTAGAGATGGATCAACAACATGACTCTTTGGGAGGTTTGAATCAACCCATTCTTCCTTCTTTTGAGGAAGGAAATGGAACCATGCATCTCTCCCTTAGTTGGAGAAATATTATTGGTGTAGAACATGATCATGCTACACATGTTTTAATTTCTGATTTCATGCACCCTTACACCATGTTTTTGCAGGCCAAAGTTCCAAGGAGAAATGATAGGATCATGTGAGCCTCTTGGCCAATATTGGGCTCCAAAAAAAAAAAAAAAATCTTGATTTGAGCCACTCCCTTGAGAGGAAAAGGGAGATTTTTGCAAGGAGATGGGAGCTTCCCCCAAAGCACCAAACATGCATCACACTTTCAGCCATGATGATGTGGCATGGGCAGCAAAGAATTAAGTATGGCATGTGCTTCATGAGAGGGCCACTCTCCATGTATTTTATGGTACATATTCTAGATAGAGCATGGGGCAAACAATGTTTGTTCATATGATCTATTGTACCCTTATGGGATGAGCTAATTGCATCTTATGAGAAAATTGGAGGAGCAAGACATGGATGTATTGGTGAGCACTTGGCTTATGGAGGAAGCTTATCTTATGTTGGTGTCACCAAGGAAGAAATTTTGCAGCACTCACCTTGCAGTTACTTGAGGGCAAGCATAAATTTTTGGAGGGGAGGATTGTAATGTTCCTAATTAGCCCAAGCTAATTGGAACATTTCATTTTGTCTTAATTTTATGTAATGATGAATAAAATGGAAAGGAGGAAATGAAAAACTCCTAAACTCAAGAATAAATTAGTGCCTATGTGAAAAGAGGTATATTTGTGCTACTTGAATAAAAATTGCAGGTGTGAAAGGGGTCAAGACCACCAAAGGAGCTCCTATTTGACCAAGTCAACTAGCGTTGTCTAGGTTCATTGAACCTCCTTGATGGACTGCACAGTTCTAGAAGGGGTCTCCAAGTGTGAAAGGGGCCAAAGATATGAAGTGGTTTAGGGTTTTCTAAGAGGCCCTAATGTTCTAAACATGAGGAGAAGGCACATGAAGAGGTTGTTGATGTATTTTCAAAATAGAGTTTGCTTGAGCAACTCTACTTCTCTTGGCTGTTTAGCTAGAGAAGGATGATTTCCTGTTTAGGAATCCTCTCTCCTTCCTTGAGTAGCTCTTGGAGGAGATTGTGATGCATTTCTCCACTATCCAGAATTTTTTCCGAGCTTCATATCCATTAGCAGCGCTGGTCCTATTGAGGGTTTTGTAGTTGCTGTGAAGTTGCAGCAAGTGGTGATTTAGATCTGCAAGGATCTAGATGTTTTGAGGGATTTCTCTCAGGGAGGGTGTCTTGTGACCACCCGGAAGAGGATCTATGTTATATTTTGTTTCAGATCTATATATTTAATTCATTTTAACATTTATCTCAAGCTACAATGTTGTTTCTCTAGTGAACTGCGTTTTTACATGTACTGCTTTTACTGCTAGTTGTATTTCTCTCATTGTACTTTCTCCTTGATGATTGAGGCTTTCCTCTCATCTTGAAGATTCATCTTGTAGCTGCTGATATCTATTGTTCAGATCTGATATACTGTAATAATAATCATCTTCAGCAATTTCTAGAAGTTTCCTGCAGTTTCAGTATTAAAATTCATATATACATCTTCTTGTGAAATATCTTGTAAAAACCCCAAAGGGGACTTGTAGAAGAGGCAGAGTAGTTTTAGATATGGTATGGATCTGATGTTACAGCCATAGATCTGCCATAGATCTGAGCTCCATTATTTATTTTCTGAAGCACACTTAGAGGGACGCAGTCCATTCCTTTGTGCAATTTTATAAATGCCAGAGATGTTATTTTAATGGATTTCTGCATTATTATTTCATGTGGTTTGTTGTATATTCATGGGAGAATATTTCATAATTATGATATGATGTTATAAGGCTGAATTCTGAGCCTTATGGCTGGTCTCCAGTGATTTCTGGGAAAAACTGCGCAATTCTGGTTGCTGAGTTTCCTTGTTGCAACAACTCTTCTCACTAGCTGATTTTTAGCTAGTCAACTTCGTGGGAGATATGTTTAAGTGCCTAAAACTCATTTGTTTGAGCTGAAATTCATCATAAAAGTCCCACACAGCCTAATCTAGGGGAAAAAATCCCTAAAATTTGTTATTCTTGCACCTATTTACTTATACAATGTTCTCACTGGGCCTCTTACTGAATTTCCTAAAGTGGAAATCTTCCACTACTTCCTTGTATGGTTTTTGCTCCTATTTTGGATTGCTTATTTAGATCTAAATATCTAAGAATCCCAAGGGCTGAAAACTCCATTTGGAGTGTGTTATCTCCACCCTTGCTGTGTTGCACCTATTTCTATAGACAGAGTCTAGAATGGGCCAGGAAGCCTTTGGTTTTCACCCTCTCTTTAGAGGTGATATAACTAGTAAATGCCCTACCAGTCTATCTCTGGTTTAGATCTATTGGTGTGATTTCATATTGTTGTGATTCCATAGTGGAATATCTTAAGATATTCCCTACTGAGCCTAATTTTCCCCATTTGGGACATTACAGTGGATTACAGATCTAATCCATGTTATATTCATATATGATCTGAATATTCTTGTATTTACTTCAAAATTTTGGAATTATTCTTTAGATCTGCTGCATAAGATCTCAGATATACTCCATGTACTACATGTTTTGCAAAAACCCCGAGGGGAATTTGTAGAAGAGCCTTTCTATTGTACAAATCTGATATATATCTAAATTTTTGTACACAAATCTGCTCTAGATCTGAGGTGTAATATACTGCTTTTTCAGCCAATAAAAATAATGCTGTCAAGCTTGTTTAGTCATTTCCTATGGTTGCAGCACCTCTTTCTTGAGGATTTCTTCATGTAAATTCTTCTATTTCCTATTCTATAATGTATGGGCTTCAATATAACTCTGTATTGCTGATGTAAATGACATTATCGAGCCTCCATATTGGCCTCCTGCTTTCATTTCTCTAAATTGCATTATTTTCTAAGCAGTATTGTTTTTAATTGATGCAGTCCCTTCCTTGGGCCATTTTCAGGCCATACTAGGTGTGGGATATTACAGTGGCATCAGAGCAATCATCTTGACAAAACCCGTGATCTAATTTTCTTGAGAAGCCAATATGTATTTTCATGGAAAGAAAATATTGATGAAGAATTATGATTACACTAAAGACACAGAAAAAACATAAGATCCCTTTATCTAGAAGATTGCAAGGAAAAGAGTTCTCTAAAAATATTTCTCAAGATATGTATGAACTGAAAGAAGAAATCCAGGGAATGAAGAGGGAAAGACATGTAGATCCCTCAAGAGGATTTTTACATAAAGAAAGCCCTAGTACTTCTTACTATATGTGTGAGCATTCAGCCACAAAACTTGATCTACAACGTTGGAGCATATGTAATTTCTTGTCAAAGAAAGAAGGAAAAGGAGGAACACCAAAGGGGGGATTTCTTGGTTATTATCTCCAAGAATATGAGTCTTAATTAGAGAGATTCAAAGAGCATCTCAGTTTCCCAGAGTTCTGTCAACTTAAAGAAGAAAGATCCAACAACTATAGTAGAATAAGAAGGTGCATGCAACACACTTTGGGTAGATTCTCTCTACCTACTTTTGATGGATCACCTAAGGACTCAGCCAAGTCTTGGTTAAGAAAGCTTGACACATACTTCCATCTACATCAAGTTTCAGAAGAAGAAGCCTTGAGAGTAGCAGCGCTGCATCATCAAGGAAAGGCTTATGCCTGGTGGCTATTTGAGTCTTATTCCTTGAAAAGGGTAAATATATCTTCTTATGAAAATTTCACTAGGATAATAGTGAAGAGATTTGATTTAAGACATTCTAAAACTTCTTGGGGAAAGAAAATCAAGCCCAAGAAATATGAATCTTTGCATAAGTTGGAAGATTCCATAAATTCAACTCCAGTTCTAAACATTGTTGAGGGGGTTGAAGATATGCTGTAGAATTTTCCAAAGGAAAAAACCCCACTACAACAAGGTCTCTTTTCTCAAGGAGAAAACATGAGGGTTCCTTCTTCAATAAGAGACCAAGGAAAAGGGTCTCTTAATGATGGGACATTCTCCACTGATGAGGGGAAGGGAGAGAAAGAGCAGAGAAGATCCCCCAGCATTGTGATAATAGGAGGAGATCTATTTTCATTAGGATATCGAGATGAAGCAATGGCTTCCACTAGATGGGATCTTGCATCTTTGTAAGGAGTTCCTAAGGATATTCCATATGGAGGACATGAGCAGCATGTGTCTATGCTAAGAGATAATGAGACAGCACAAAGGATGGATCACAAAGCTGACATAGCAAAAAATGATCCACTATTGCTAAGAGAAGAGAATGGAGAAAATGCTCTAATCAGAGGCACTCTTGCACCACTAAGAGGGGTCTCCAAATTTCATGAGACTTCCACCCATGAAACAAAGTTGAAATTGCACAATGGAAGGAGGGACATGAGGATCTCATCTATTATGCATATGAGGATGGTCCCTAAAACTTCTGTATCTAGTGGAAAACCACCTGGGAGGCCACCTGATTCAGATTTTTTGGGGAAGACCTCACAAATTGCTGCTCCAAACTTAGGTCTCGGAGGGTTTGGAGAATTTGAAGACAAAACTATAGTGCTGGGAGACTTGGGTAAGTTCAAGGAGGAGGGAAATATTCTTCCCCTATCATCATCACCCACTCTCTCTTTTTTTATCTTGCGCTTTGGGAGGAGAATAATGGAAGGAACAACCTTCCAACACACACCATTGGCATAGGAGATGTCAAGGAAAGGATCAGCAACATGACAAACACTTTTGTTGATGCATCGTCAACGCTGTCATTATTGAGCAGTGTAGATATGTATTGGAAATCCCAACTGCTAGTGGATTATTCCAAAGATCTTCACACATGTATGATACTTGATGACCAGCTGCATGAAGATGGCTACTTAGTCCAAGGAGGAGTCATCTATCATTATGGTAGAATATTTTTATCTAGAGCTTCTAAGCTCAAGCATAAGATACTACAAGGATCATACAAATAGTTCTATTTCAGCCACCTGTATTCCATGAGGATCTAAAACATCATCATGAGGAGCTTTGATTGGGAAGGCTTGAAAGAGGAACTATATCAACATTTTCAAGAATGCATGAGCTATGTGGATTTAGGGCAGCCATGGGACTCTATGCAAGAGTCATTCTAGCCACCTCTTCCTTCTTTATAAAGAGGAGAAAGATCCATGCACAACTCCATGTGTATGAGAGGCATTGTTGGTAAAGGATATGTTCATGTAAAAAAAAATTATTTTTTGATTGTACATGTTCTTTTACCATTTTTATGCAGGCCATGACTCCTAAAAGGAGTAATGTATCACATAAATATCATGGAAACTATTGGGCCACTAAATTTTTTGAACTTGGCCACTTCCTTGATGTGCAAAGGAAGATTTACTTCCATGATGGGTGCTTCCCAGAAGCACCAAACATATCTCACACTTTCAACCATAGTGAGATGACATGGGCAGGAAGTAAGTGGTGGGGAAACCAATTACCACACCTTGATCTGGTGTAGCCAGGAGATGCATTGCGTTGGTACCATATGTGGGATTATGACCCACCTCTTCATGCTCAAATTTATATTTTCTTGTATGTAGTTTTACTTCCATACATTGATGATATTCTTGTACAAGTTATGGGGATGTATGGAGCAAGGGTGGGAGCCATGTATGTACCACATGGGATGGAGACTCTATATGCACCATATGCTACATGTTTCAGAGAGAGTTCTGGTTCAACCATGTATGTTTCATTTGAGTTCTTAACTCCTTATGGGACGGGTGCTTTACCTCTCACAAAACATTAGAGAAAAAAATCATGGAAGGTTGGTTTGGTGAACACTCAGCTCATGGAGGAAGCTTATCACTTGATGATGTCACCAATGGAAGAGGAAAGGAGTTGCAGCACTCACCTTATCAGTTGCTTGAGGAAAAACAACATTTTAGAGGGGAGGAATGTAATATTCCCAATTAGCCCAAGCTAATGGGAAAATAAAATTTTGTTTCATTTTCTTATTACAAGAATAAATGTGTAAAGGAGGACAATAAAAACTCCTAAAAATAGTGAATAAATCAATGCCCAATGTGAACAAGGTTAAATCTGGGCTGCCTTAATAAAACACCCTTATGTGTGAAAGGGAATTAAGAAATTTGACTGGGTCAACATGATCAAATCCATAGCGCTATCCAGATGCAATGAACCTCCTAGATGCACAATGCAATTCTAGTTGGAGGCTACACATGTAAAAGAAGCTAAATCATTGAGATGGTTTAGGGTTTTGCAAGACTTTCATCTTATAAAAGGAAGAGGGGACAACAAGAGGAGGTTGTTCATGGTGTGATATTTTATGAATATATTGGATGTTTAGACATATATCATTCTCTTGTTGTTTAGCTGAGAATAGTGTTGTTTAGCAGTGGGTATTCCTGATCGGTAATCCCACCTCTTCTATTGAGTAGCTCTTGGAGGAGTCTTGTACATCTTGTCCACTATCAGGAATTTGGCCAAGCTTCATCTTCCAACTAAAACATAGATCCTTTTGAGGGTTTGGTTTTCCTTGTAAGCTACAATAAGTGGAGGCTAGATCTGCTCATATCTAGGCCATTCTAGTGCCCCTTTTTAGTGCGAGAGTCTTATATTCCATTGAAAAGAGTTTATTAGATGATTGGAGATTTAAATCTACACCTTGGCATCAGGCCAAACTGTTCTTAAAGCCTACAAGGTATTCCATCTTCCTATACTGTGCTATTTGCAAAGAAGGAGTTGCAGGGAGTTTTGGCACACTTTTGGGAGAGAGATATCTAGTGTTGGGAATCTTCCCTTCACTGTGGTGATCTGTGGATTACAGATCTAATCCATGTTATATTCAGATCTGATCTGAATGCTCTTGTATTTACTTTAGAATTTCTGAATCATTCTGCATATCTTCTACATAATATCTCAGATCTACTCCATTTACTAAATGTTTTGTTGAAAACCCCAAGGGGAATTTGTAGAGGAGCCTTTGTAGTGTAAAGATCTAATATAGATCTAAATTTTTGTACAAATATCTGCTCTATATTTGAGGTGTAATATACTGCTATTTCAGCCAATAAAAATATCGCTGTCAAGATTTTTTAGTCAAATTTTCCTATGGTTGCAACACCTCATTCTTGAGGATTTTTTTCATGTAAATTCTTCTATTTCCTATTCTATAATGTTTGGGCTTCAATATAAATCTGAATTTTTGATGTAAATGACATTATCAAGCCTCCATATTGGCCTCCTGCTTTCATTTTTCTAAATTGCATTATTTTGTGAGCATTATTGTTTTGTATTGATGTAGTCCCTTCCTTGGGGAATTTTCAAGCCATACTAGGTGTGGGAGGTCTGTTTACCTCACCTATTTTGATTTTTTTTTTATCTCCTCTTGGATTTGGATCTTAGATTACCATATCTAATGGATCCAAGGGCTGATTCCAAATTCTGTAGCATCCATTTTTGAAAAATGCGTTTTTCAGACATGCATTGCTGACAGTCTCATTTTGGGATATTACAGTCGAGGCGAGTATCGGTCACGGACTCATGCCAACTAGCCTTAAAATCAAACGGGGGTGTGATAATTGGCGCAACTGTTTTTAAAATAGTCACGCCAACAACAACAACCATTTTAAGATTGTAAATTCAAAGAATAATCCCAATTTAACCACTTCAAAAGCATATTATTTGACTAATTACAACCATATGGATGTTTTTTGCAGGTGTGAAAGAAACAATTGGTGATCAAATGGAAGGAAAAAGAACATAAGAAGATGAGGAAGACATGGGAAATGTGAGATGCATAGATGCTCTTAGGGACTACGAGCTTAAGTAATTATTCATGGTACCATGTCTCAGAGCTCAACTGGAGCTATTGCAATACTTGATCAGTGTGTGGGACATTGATCATGATAGATTCATTATTCATGATCAGGAACTCTAGATTGAAGTCTCAAATGTTTATTTCATAACCGGATTATCGTGGAGGGGGGAAGTTCCAATCCTGATAGGTACTCAGCCCACAATGGAAAAAATGAGTATGGTTATCGATAGAGTGTGTCGAGGAGCAAGGAAAGGATCCAAAAGCAGGAAGGTCGACATCCAAACCATTCCCGATCTGGCACTCAGAGTAGTGTTACACACCATCACGCGAGCTACTGGAGTTCAGGCTCCACAAGACGCCACAAAAACACAGTTAATTATTGCAGTGGATTTCATGGCACCAACGATCTACAACTCGGTAGAGGTGGTAACAATCAACATAAAACGTCATTTGAAAAAATGCAAGAATGGTAAGCTAAATCAGTTCTACTACGGGTCCATCTTGGTACCTTTTATCTTGAAGCGGTTACCAATTTTCCAACATCAGGAAGTGATAGTTCTGACACCACCAACCCAGGATCCATGGATGTTCCATTGGGAAGCTTTGATGCCAAGATCAAGGGGCAGTCAATAGATGTCCTGGAGACTGGAGTTCTTTGAGTGGCTCCGCCGACGGCTGATTGTCGTGGAGTACTCGATCTATTTTGGCATGGAATTCACTGGTGATGCGGATCTCCCACTCTGGAAGGAGAGGATTGGGATCAAGCATTCGGTAAGACTCATTTTTATTTTGATGAGTATTATAATGAGAACTGTGGAGATTCCGAGCTGTGATTCTAAAAATCTACACCACAGAAATCTACAATCCATCAGTATTATAATTTTTTTTTTGTTATGCATGTTCTGACATTAATCCATATAATTGCAGTTGTTGGCCTAGAAATACCTACAAGCATGTCTCCGATAGCACGGAGGATCCCTCACAACTTTGATGTGGCCCCTCAAGGTGAGGGAGGCGAGGAGGAAATCATATGAAAATTTGGAGGGAATCTCCCGTGGGATCCCGTACTATGAGTGATTTGATGATGTTCCTTGCGTGTACTAGAGACACACTGCAGGGGTGCCGAACCATGTTCACTAATTATTGAGACAACTTGTATGGGTAGTGACATGATATCATTTGCGTCATGTCAACTAGACACCTAGGCTTTTATTTCCGCATATCTTTTGAGAGACATGATGTCTAAGGATGTAACTGAAACATACATATTTTTTGATCCTATGATGCACGTGGATGAAAACACTTGATATCTATATCTATATCTATATATATATATATATATATATATATATATATATATATATATATTCCTATATGGATATTTTCATGTGATGATGATGTTTTTACAAAATATGCAAATGTCTATCTAATACAATATTGGATACTGTATCAATTAATGCATTCATTCGTCTAGAAATATGTTGATATGTAATGTAATTAATATATATTTCCAGTAAATGAACACACAAATACAACCTTAATATGTGAGGGTTTCTAACAGAATAATCGCCATTAAGATGAAGAATGACAAGGTGTGATTTTAGTTTAACAATCAATGCACGAATTTCGAGAGAAATGGCCTTGGTTAATAGTTTAATAACAACAATATTCAGCGACATTGTTTGTGGTTCATCCTAGACAAATACCTTGAAGGTCTATCAACTCACCAGCAGGATTATAAATCACCCAGGCTGCTAAAGACAGGTTCCGGGTACTGCAGGAAGCACCGTCCGTGAAACCGACATAAGGGGTAATAGACATCTACACAATAAGCAACGGTCCAATAATTAGGAAAATGCTCGCAAAGCACACCAAGCCAAAAATGTACAAAAATGACAAAAACACCTATGTACAAAGAAACATGCATAAAAGACTCATGCATAGTACTTTTTAAGATACAACCCATTTCTGGGTTGATCTAGAGGATGACCTTCATAATCAAATAGCTCATATTAAGCCCCATTCTACAAAACATGCTTAAAAACATAGGGCCCATGCCACATGGGTTGAAATTTTCCTGCCCCCAGCTTATTGTGAGCTTGGTCGTACAAGAGGATGAGGTCTCCTTCTATGAAGGAATGAGGGGAAACTGACTGGTAAAAATGAGATTTGACCCGCTTTTTTTGTGCTTCTATGACAAGAGTAGAAAAGTGATGAGTTTCATCAAGCTTCTCTAAATATAGAAGACACTCTTCTTCTGGCGAAGCATTCGGCAGTAAGTCAACAAATATTTTGAGCGAAGGTATTTCACATTCAATCGGAAGGGTAGATTCTAGGCCATAGACAAGCTGGAATGGAGTGAATCCAACTGCATCCTTCACTAAGGTTCGGTAAGCCCAGAGAGCTGAAAATAACATGAGATGTTATTTTTATTTGTGCATCCCAATCGTACGTTGAAGCATAGTGACGAGAAATTTGTTCACGGCTTCAACCTGGCCATTGGCCTGAGGGTAGTATGGCGTTGAGATCTCGTGATGTAGACCCAACTTGGAAGTCAACTCCGCCACCATGTAATGCAAAAAATGGGAACTATGATTGGTAACAATGGCTTGAGGGACACCAAACCTAGAAATGACATGATTGAATAGAAACTATGTTTTTGTCTTACCGTCAGCCGTAAGTGTAGGCATTTCTTCGTCCCATTTGGTGAAGTAGTTCACGGCTACGATGATATAAGCATGCCCCTCGGCCGAGTGAGGGTTACACGTCATAAAATAGATGCCCCACTTCATAAAGGGATCAATGGTAATGACAAGGTGAAGATGGGAAGGTGGCATGTGCATCTTGCGCTGATATATATGGAAATCATGGCACTTACAGACATGGTGAGCTAGAAATACCCAGCACGAAGAATCTTCTAAGAAGTATCATATCCAGATATGTAACCACCACAGGCACCACTGTGACAATCATTTAGGGCCTTTTCAGCCTCCTCGAGAGTCAAACATTGGCGGAGAATGGAATCAAGTCCGATGCAGTAGAGTGTATCTTTGACTATGCGATAGGGTTGTGATTGATGACGGATGCGTCAGAGGGAATCCTTCGTCAACTAAGATAAGAAGGTGGAAGGTTGAAGATATAATATGATATCACCGTTCCAAGGATCGAGGGTGCTAATCAGAAAAATCATGTCATCCGAAATGCATTCCTCGGAACCAGATAGAGCAAAATCGAAAGGGAGAGAGCAAATCAAATCAGCGAAGAATAATGACTTCTTCGACTTGGCGGTAGTGAAATCCAAATCTAACTCTTGGAGGATGAAAATCCACTTCGAGTACTTTCCCCCCAGCAATTTATGAGTCAATATGTAAGTCATAGGGTTGCAATCAGAAATCACAGCCACTGTGCGCAATAGGAAGTAGCGAAAAAAATGTTGAAAAACTTGAACAGTAGCCAATGCTAACTTCTCGACATGGGCATATCACGTCTTAGTATCGAGAAGGTTGCAAGACAGATAGTAAGTGACATGCTCATCACCATCATCATCATCTTGTACCAAAACCATGGAAATCGTGCTAAACGTGACAGCCAAATAGAGGGAATAATCGCGATGATAATTTGGAGGACGCAACAGAGGAGAATTGACGAGAAACGTCTTCAGTGCATCGAAGGATTTTTGGGTGATATCATCCCAGAGGAACGGGACGCCTTGCTTCATTAATCACGTAAATCCTTTGGCCACTTCGGCATATTTAGATATAAAACGACGTAGGAAGTTAGCTTTCCCCTGTAGAATCTGCAGCTGATGTAAGGAGGAAGGAGAGGGGAGATTAACGGTAGCTTCAACTTTGAGTGGATTGAGACGAATACCGTCTTTTGAAATGATAAAACTTAAGAGTCTACCAGATTCAACGCAGAATATGCACTTATGTGGATTGACCTGGATGTTATAGCGTCGACAGCGAAGAAAAATATGATGGAGATGATCAGGATGGTCTTTACGCTTAGCTGAATGAATCGGAAGGTCATCTAGATATGGCTAAACAATGCGCTTAATATCGTAGAAAGCATATGGCATTTCTCGCCGAAATATAGCCCCGACATTTTTAAGACCGAAAGGGAGATTTTTATAAGTGAAAGTACCCCAAGGATAGATAAAGGCGGTCATATGTTGGTCGTTCAGAAGAATGTTAATCTATTTGTACCCAGAAAACCCATCCATAAGGGAAAAAATCTCACTCCCAGCACAATTATCAATGATTTGATCAATAAAATGAGTGGGATAATTATCCTTAGGGAAAACTTAGTTAATGTCACAGTAGTCAACACAGACATGAATGGTACCCTATTTCTTATCTACAGGAACAATATTGGAATCCCATTCTATCAAGGGAATCAGATAGATACAACTAGCTTGAAGAAGTTTTTCAACTTCACCTTTGATAGTGGCTGCCTTTCTAGGGTGCATAGGACGAAGACGCTGGAAAATAGGTTTCGCACTAGGATAGGTAGGGATCCCATGCACCACAATACTTGGATCGATGATGGGTATTTCTTTGTAAGACCACGCAAAAACATCGTGAAACTCACGGAAGAGACTAGTATAGACCTGGATCTCATCAAGAGAACAGGTCACCCTAATATCCGTGTTCTCAACAACCCCTGGTTTAATGGAGATGTTGATAGGCATCGTTTGTTTGATGTTGCCCAAGTTACCTTCCGCAAAAAATTCTTGTCTTAGGATGGGAATTTGAAGCAGGTGAACAAATATACACACTCTCTCGAGACAAGTAGGCAAGGCCCCAAGGCCAGCATGAATGAGGAACGATGATGATTATCATCCCAAGGAGGATCCTCAAGAGACATATTTTCCAAGATGGCCTCATCAGAGGGAAATATATCACTTAACGGATTGGGAAAATCTGAATCACCGAGCCAAGGGGATTGAGAATAAGTGTCAAAATACATACTCAAAGGAGCATGATCAGGAGGTGGAGGATCTGAAGCCAAGATAAGTTCCAAATAATCAATCTTGATCAGAATTAACGACATCGAATCTCCAAACGAGTCAATATTCTTGGGTGAGGGGATGATCCACAGATCAGAATACCGGGAGATCTTATTAACTTGAATAGTGTTCGGGGGAGGAAGAGGAAAAATACCCATGAGGGAAGGATCTTTGAAAAGACCCGGGCCTACACTCTCATAAGGCGTAAGAATTTGATCTGTTAGCAACCTATAAATATAGGATTCATAATTTTTACTTGACTGATGGTAGTCTTTTGAATATATACATACTTTTCCTTCTGAAAGTTGTATTCCCATATTTTGTAAAAAATAAAAAATAAAAAAAGAGGGTAAAAAGTCCTAAAAGAAAAATCAAAGGACTTAAAAAAAAATAAGATACCCCAAAGAAAAATATGAATAAATGAAAGTGTGCAAGTATAAATGCCACTACTTTTACCTTTTGACTATGGCAGAGTGTCAATAAATGCCATAGTCCATGATGAGTTAAACAGTTTAATCTTAACTTGTCATTTTTCAATTTTACCTGTTGTAGATAGAGAATAATGAATTGTCATATAGTTTAATAATGACAATTCAGTAGTTAGGTAGAGAAATAAAGTGAATCCAACAGTTTAATCTGGATTCATGGATGAAATAAGTTTATAGTTAGATAGTTTTACTTGCTTTTAGAAAGAATAAATGATGTAAAGGTTGCTAGCTGAAATGCACCTACAAAGGAAGAAAAAATGTTAGCATGGTAAGTTGGGTAGGTAGAAGAAGGAAAAAAATATCAATGTAAATATCATTCATCTGGACTGTAAAATAACTAACTTCCCCTTCCCATAGTCATGAAGCATTCTAAACTATCAGTTAGAAAATCTCAAGGCATTTCCTTGACTTTTTTTGGGACCGGACACAAGGCTCTATGGCCAATTAGTTGAAAGTATGAAATGTCTATATTAATCCCTAAACTAACATCATTATTCCATTTCATGCATTCATCCCCCTGAATAATCATAAGTAAAACCTCATTTTTACTTAAAGACATTATAATTCCCATCTGACTAATTTCCATCATCACATGAGAAACATTAAACCCTCAAAATTACATTATATTATAAGTTAAAATGATAAGAAGTTAATAGTGCATATTTTCCAAACTTCCTTTATACCTTCGTATTTATGTATTTCGACCTCATCTATCCATTTCCATAAATTTTGACCTTCATATTAATTCCCTATAGAAATTACCTTTTCCTATAGTATATAATTCCTTTTTATATAATAGCCCCAAAATCCACTTATTATAACTTTAGCCAAAGTTATTTAATCCCCACATGTGTAAATAAAACACCCACATTACAACCCCTCTGGCTAAAATATATCTTTATATTAAATCCCACCGCTATGGTAAGTAAATCGTTTTGATTTAATTAATATATAATAAAAATATATGAAAAAACCTTAAACATTTGTTAATATATGTTTAAAAACAAAAAATGTAATTCCTGAAGTTTAATCTAAGCTAAAATTCACTAAACCTATGCCTTCTTTTATATGTTCCCTTTCCCGATTTCCCTTAACCTAAGGTTAAAATCTTAACTTATCCATTTTTCCCGATGCATACCCCTTTACCAAATTCTAACCTTGGTTGAACCATTATAAACCACCCCATTCTATATATAAACTCACTTTATATATTAGAAATCCCTTTTTTATCCCATATTCGTAGCGCCATCGGATTCAATTTTAATCGTCCGATCATATTTACAATCATAATCCTATGGTTCGCATAAAATGCGATCACCTTACTTCATATCCCTTCCTTCCCTGCCACGTTGAGTATTAGCCATCCGATCTTCAAGCATCCCTTTAATCTAATGGTCTAAACTGAACCCGTTAACATATGCCCCCCGTCCCCACCATTTTCCATCACATCAGTGTTTGACCGTAGATATCCACTTACCATATCAACGGTTCACATTAAAGAGCCCGGTCCCATTGCATTTACCCCGCAACCTTGAAGCAAATCCCGACCGTTCGCATCGCAGAGTCAGATTCGACGATGCAGACCTAGTATCGCATAACTAAAATGATCGACCAAATTTTATGAAAAGTTGCGCAATAAAAGTGGTATTGTAATACCACCCAATGTTATGTGTCTATTTCCTATTCGATCGCGTTCATATTGGCCAAAACAACTTACCATCTAAAAGCAAAACGATAACCACTGATGGTTTTTTCATTCAAAGCAAATTTGCTCCCGCCATTGACTGTGACATGCATTAAATGATACGTATAATGATAAAAATATAAGGTTTAACCTTATTTTTTCTTCATTTTATGTATTATTTCCCCTCGGATGTTATGAAAATGCGCCTAGACTCTATGAATGAACTTTATAACCATCGCTAGCCAAATTTTCCCCTGAAGTAGAATTTCACCACAGTGACGGCATTCAAAAGACTTTTGATGTTTTCCATTAACTCACAGCATCCAGTTTGAAGCTGATACTACGAAAAAACCCTTTGATAGCCTAATTCTTGAAAAATTCCTCAGAAACTGCTATTATCTCACAGAAGCCTCTATTTTAAGTTCAATCTTCAGTATAAACCCTTGAAAAATAATTTCCATGGCTTCAAAAGGTCTTTTAACCTACAGATCTCCTGAAAAAGTCATATTTACAATCTCAACCATTCAGGAAACTCTTGTTTCCTGTATTAACCTAGTTTTCATCTCTTAGATAAGCCTAATTGAGAAAAAAATCTCCAAAAGGAAACCATCCTTAGCCTAAATTTCTCAATTCCCTCTATTAAAGTGAAATACTCCTGCAAATAGTTTAAACTTGCAGAAGTGATCCTAAAAATGCCTAAAAAACAGAGTTAAACCTCCACAGAATGATATTATTCCATAGATATTTGAAGAACCTCCAATCACCTCCCTGTAGCCAAGAATTCATTAACAATTTGTTTGATTTTTGCAGGTTATTATCAAAATAAGAAATTGGGCCAACAATTTCAATACTAGTTGACAAAATTGTTTGCTCCAAATTCTCAGATTTTAACTCAATATCTTCATTCAACAAACAGTTTGCATAAAAATGAAGAAAAAAATCAAGTTAGAGAGAGATCATAATGATGAATTTTTCATAGTAAGTGGTAAAAGTGACATCAGTATTCACAATGGCACTGAAAACATAACAGTCAAAGAGTATCGGTGGTTAAAGTGTATCAGGTAAAAGTCAGAGCGAAAGTTAAAAAAAAGTTACAGAGTAGTTAAAGGAAAACAATAAAAGAAAATATGGAGGCAGTAATAGTAAAAAGAGATGAAAATACTTTCACCAAAATTGAATTTTTTCTAAAGTGAAAGTAAAACAGTCAAAAGAACAAAAAAGTGAAAAGATGAAAAACATAACAAGGAACATTTTTGCAGAAATTTCATGTTTAAGTCATTTTTGTACAGAAACTATTGTGACCACTATAAAATTAATTTTGCAAAAATGAAGGAGGTTTATGTTCAAAAGATGTCCAGCCACAAAACCCTCT
Source organism: Pinus albicaulis (assembly GCA_034641835.2). Taxonomy (NCBI): domain Eukaryota; kingdom Viridiplantae; phylum Streptophyta; class Pinopsida; order Pinales; family Pinaceae; genus Pinus; species Pinus albicaulis. Next base: position 2,005,192,563 of record CM076575.1, on the reverse strand, counting down.
CTCACTTTTCTAACAACTATTATGGTTTTGGAAATATTAAACAATGTTGGAAAGCACTTTTTGCAGAAAATTCCTATTAGGTCATCATTTTGAAGAGAAGATTGTGGCCAATCAGAAATACATTTTACAAAATAGAAGGAGGTTTTTGTTCCTCCAAGACCCATATAAAAAAACCTATCTCAATTTCGACACATCCATTTCCTAATGAGAGATACATGCACATATTTACAGCCTATTTTTCAGACTCTATAAAACGCTATTTTACACATCTTTTTGCAGAGCCTATTGTGCCCAGCTGGAGAGGAATTTTAGGAGAATTAAAGAGGTTTATCTCAAAAAAATATTGATATACAATAAACGCATTCATTTTTTACATAAATATTTCATATTGAGAAATAAAATGGTATCATTGGACCCCAAGTTTGCAGAATTGCTGGAGCAGAATGCACAAAGAAAGGGAACAGTTAGTGACTTGGATGCCTCATCATCAACTAAGAGTTGGATCAAATTCGAATTCTCCTCTTTTTCATCATCTATCCATAAAAAATAGTGCCAAATAGATGCATTGGTTTTGAGTGTCCTTTACTTAAGTTCTATTTATGTACAACAGTTGGAGAGATTTGTGAACCAATCTTGATATTTTTTCAAGATATTTTAGTTTAGAATTTGTATAAATACTTCACTCTTGGAAGTATTTTGTGTGGAATAAATTTTGAAGATTACTATAGACTTATTTGGTTGAAACATTGGGAATTTTGTGAGTTAAATTGAAGCAGCAAGCTGGAAATTGAAGCGAAAGACATCATAGTTAAGCATTCATGAGATAAATAGATGAGTACAGTCTTTTCTCATTTTTGTTGTGTACTTCTTTAAGTTTCATTCATATACCATATTTTTTTTCCTTTTTAAATGATCAACTAGGAGAATTTAGACAGGATTAGTGATAAAAAGCTCCCTGTTTTTAACTAGTTGGTATTATTACATTTTCTGCTTCATAACCGGACTATAGAATTCTTAATTGCTCTAGGTCCCTATTTGATCCTCTTCTTTCCCTCTTCCTTTCTGTGATCTAAGGATTCTTAATTTCCCTTAGTCCAGAATCACATCATTTCATAAAATTAGCCTTTCAAACCCTCAGAAAGTTATCTAACTTGCCCTTAGCATATTTCCATCTTTTGACCTTGGTTTTCAAGTCTTGTTAGCTGAAAATTTGACTCCATTTCCCAATGGTTAGATAGATCTTTTTATTGTTTCCTTTGTAATCCTTTATTCCCACCAACCTTTCAAAAAATCAAACCCAACTACAAAATCATAGCTAGCCTAATATCTGTTACCTAAACAAAACTAAATCTTAAGGAGAGATCCCTCTTGGGAACTTAGGAAGGCTAGATCCTGAATTATAAAAGAGGTTCTTGGTTACCTCTAGTAAGTTACAAAGTTTTAAATATTTATGATGGAAAATTTACTAGAGTTATAACATAATGGCGACCATACTGGGGAAGACTAACATTTTCTTCAGAAATATTTTACAGGTTTAGATCTGATCTATGATGGTGGATAGTGATCAGACACACAAAGGTTAAAATCATCCACCTAGCGACTCCAAATCAATTTCACAATCAAGAATCCACTGGAGGAATGAACCTTAAAGAACAATATGGAAATATCAGGCTTTATCCAAGACATTATGTTATTTCTCATTAAGAAAGTCTTTCAATGTATATTGTATTTTATAGAAGATCTTAGATTAGTTTTTAATTATTTTCCTTTGAAGATTGTAAGTAATAATTCTCCTAATCTCTTTGAGTAGCTTTCTTATGAATCTAATGATGATCATTTTCCAATTAAGAAGCCTCAAATAATCAAGACGAATCTTACAATCCTTGTACATATCCCTGTACCATATAAAGTTCCAGATAGATATAAGCCCCTTATTTTACCTCCTATACTCCATGATTTTCCTAAACAATACTACAAATATCTTCCTAGATTCGATGGAGAGAATGGTATCACTGCCCAAAAACATATTCAAGGTTTTGAGAATTATTTGGATTTATTTGAGATTGATGAAGATGATGTTAAAATCAGACTTTTTTCTCTTTCTTTGTAAAATAAAATAAAGAGTTGGTTCAAAAATCTGCCTAATGCTAACATCTCAAATTTTCAGCAGTTTATCAAAATTTTCCTTGATAGATGGGTAATCAAATTTAATCCTTTTGTGATCATGGAAGAATATAATCAGTTAAAAAGACATCCAAATGAAACAATACAACAATTTTCTGACAGATCTAATCGAGTTTATTATTCAATGCTAGAAAATATTAGACCTCCTCATGATTCAGCTCTCTTGCATTATCCAAGTGCCTTTGATCCAGAAATAGAATTTCGGTTAAGAGAAAGAGATCTAAAAACGCTTTTACATATGCAGAACATTGCAGTTGATGTAGAAGTTAATCTGCAAATCAGACAGGAAAATTTAAAAGCAGAAGAAGAGGAAAAGAAAAACATTGCAGAGGTAAAACTCAACCTTTTGGTAAGAAAACTAGATGAAAGAACACAGGAGATCACTATGAAAGATGATTTTTTTTATTCAAAATCACCATGAATAAATAGAAGAGGTTGATGGCCATGAAAAAATTCCTGCTAATTCCAATTATCATAGATCAGAAAATGAATGTACGGATCAATATGAGGAAGAGGAATTTGTTGATCTAATGTGTATGTTTGATGACATTCATTTTTTTGATTATTTGCCTAAGTATGATCATTATGATGATAGTTATGTTCTCCAAACTCAAGCTAACTTTACAGAGAAATCAGAAGCTAGTTTGGAGGACGAAGAAATGCAGTTTCAACAGATTGAAGATAGTGATAAGCCAATACAGATTAGCCATGAGAGTGAGGAAGAAAGAGCAGAAAATGTGGAAATAAGTGAATGTTCTTTACCTCTTTGTTTTGCTTCATTTTAGTTCATTAGAGACAACTATCATGCCATCAATAATCAAAAATCTTTAGGAATTGTGATTGACAACAAAGAAGATAATGAAACTATTGATCAAGATTTTTTAGTTTCACAATTGAAATTATCAGTTCCCATTGAAATAAATGATCAAATGACACAAGAAAGTTCCATACCACTATTTTTTGAATCATTTCAGCGTTTAAAGGAAATGTGGTATAACATATTTAAAGAAAAGGATGATAAACTTGTTGAAGTTTATGAAGTCTCATGGAAACCTATATGTTATAGGTTGCATCAATTTTCCCAAGTTTTTTAGGATCCAATAGCAGATATGTTGGATATTAAAGGCATTCAAAGCATTCCTCTATTAAATAACTATGATTTTTAGAATCAAGATGATAAAGGATTCAACAATCAAATATTACAATCAGTAGGAATATCATCACAAATCTTATTTGAAAGTTTGGAGGGAGATAAAAATGAAAATAACATTTTAAATTGATGGTATGGAGGCCATACAAAACAGATGTACAATTGTTTAGATCAGTTAAACATCAGTGTATATATTTTGGAAGATCCTTTTGTACAGTTTCCAGAGTCAACAAAGGAAATCAAGTATTTCCTTAGCCTATCATTTGTTGACAAATTTCTAATAGGTTGCAGAATTACAATTTCGATAATCAACAAGAAAATGCAACAAAATCTATCAAAGTACATAATTATTTAATGGTTGCATTGGCTATTTCATTTTACCTAACTAGCAGTTGAACAATAGATTGAGTAGGTAGATGAGTGCCAATAAGCTCAGAATTTTGAGCATGTTTTTCAGTTTTCAATTTTTAGCTAGTTTTTCATTAAGTTGGTTTGAAAATTTTTGTGTGTTGTTTTAGTTTCAGATCAGATTTTAGTTTGCATAAGACAGAAGACACTTACTAAGATCATCAAAGGTCAAAGATAAAGGCTACTGATCTCAGAGTTCTTGACATTTCACCAGGAAATTCCATCCCCAAGTGAAGTCGATGTTAGCAACCTATAAATATAGGATTCATAATTTTGACTTGATTGATGGTAGTCTTGTAAATATGTACATACTTTTCCTTCTGCAAGTTTCATTCCCATATTTTGTAAAAAATCAAAAATAAAAAAAGAGGGTAAAAAGTCCTAAAAGAAAAATCAAAGGACTTTAAAAAAAAAAAAAGATACCCCAAAGAAAAATATGAATAAATGAAAGTGTGCAAGTATAAATGACACTAATTTTACCTTTTGACTATGGTAGAGTGTCAATAAATGCCATAGTCTATGATGACTTAAACAATTTAATCTTAAGTTGTCATTTTTTAATTTTACTTGTTGTAGATAGGGAATAATGAATTGTCATACAGTTTAATCATGACAATTCAGTAGTTAGGTAGAGAAATAAAGTTAATCCAATAGTTTAATCTGGATTCATGGATGAAATAAGTTTAGAATTAGATAGTTTTACTTGCTTTTAGAAAGAATAAATGCTGTAAAGGTTGCTAGCTCAAATGCACCTTACTACAAAGGAAGAAATTTTTTTAGCATGGTAAGTTGGGTAGGTAGAAGAAGCTGAAAAATCTCAATGTAAATATCATTCATTTGGACTGCAAAATAACTAAATTCCCCTTCCCATAGTCATGAATCATTCTAAACTATCAGTCAGAAAGGCTCAAGGCATTTCCTTGACTTTTGTTGGGACCGGACCCAAGGCTTTATGGCTGATTAGTTGAAAGTGTGAAATGTCTATATTAATCCATAAACTCACATCATTATTCCATTTCATGCATTCACCCCCCTGAATAATCATAAGTTAGACCTAATTTTTACTTAAAGAAATTATAATTCCCATCATCACATGAAAAACATTAAACCTTAAAAATTACATTATATCATAAGTTAAAGTGATAATATTAATGCAAACTATCTTTTAAACTTCACTTTACTGGTTATGTTTATGTATTTTGAGTATACATTATCCCATTTCCATATTAATTTTGACTTATGTATTAATTCCCTATAGAAATGACCTTTTCCTATAGTATAGAACTCATTTTTATATAATAGCCCCAAAACCCACTTATTATAACTTTAGCCAAAGTTATTTAATCCCCACATGTGTAAATAAAACACCCACATTACAACCCCTCTGGCTAAAATATATCTTTATATTAAATCCCGCCCCGATGGTAAGTAAATCGTTTTGATTTAATTACTATATAATAAAAATATATGAAAAAACCTTAAACATGTGTTAATATATGTTTAAAAACAAAAAATGTAATTCCCGAAGTTTAATCTAAGCTAAACTTCACTAAACCTATGCCTTTGTTTATATATTCCCTTAACCGATTTCCCTTAACCTAAGGTTAAAATCTTAACTTATCCATTTTTCCTGATGCATACCCCTTTACCAAAATTATAACCTTGGTTAAACCATTATAAACCACCCCATTCTATATATAAACTCACTTTATATATTAGAAATCCCTTTTTTATCCTATATCCGCAGCGCCATCAGATTCAATTTTAACCGTCCGATCATCTTTACTCGTAATCCTATTGTTCACATCAAACACGATCACCTTATTACATATCCCTTCCTTCCCCGCCGCGTTGAGTATTAGCCATCCAATCTTCAAGCATCCATTTAATATAATGGTCTAAACCGAACCCGATAACATATGCCCCCCGCCCCCACCATTTTCCATCGCATTAGTTTTCGACTGTAGATCTCCACTTACCATATCAATGGTTCACATTAAAGAGCCTGGTCCCACTGCACTTACCCCATAGCTTTGAAGCAAATCCCGACTGTTCGCATCGTAGAGTCAGTTCCGACGATGCAGATCTAGTATCGCATAGCTTAAAATATCGACCAAAGTTTATGAAAATTTGCACGATAAAAGTGGTATTGTAATACCACCCAATGCTATGTGTCTATTTCCTATTCAATCGTGTTCATATTGGCCAAAACATCTTACCATCTAAAAGCAATGCGATAACCACTGATGGTTTTTTCATTCAAAGCAAATCCGCTTCCGCCATTGACTATGACCTGCATTAAATGATACGTATAATGATAAAAATATAAGGTTTAACCTTAGTTTTTCTTCGTTTTATGTATTATTTCCCCTAGGCTGTTATGAAAATGGGCCCAGACTCTATGAATGAAATTTATAACCATCGCTAGCCAAATTTTCCGCTGAAGCAGAATTTCACCACAGTGACGACATTTAAAAGACTTTTGATGTTTTCCATTAACTCATAGCATCCAGTTAGAAGCTGATACTACCAAAAGACCCTTTCACAGCCTAATTCTTGAAAAATTCCTCAGAAACTACTATTATCTCACAAAAGCCTCTATTTTAAGTTCAATCTTCAGTATAAACCCTTGAAAAATCATTTCCATGGCTTCAAAAGGTCTTTTAACCTGAAGATCTCCTAAAAAAGTCATATTTACAATCTCAACCATTCAGGAAACTCTTTTTTCCTGTGTTAACCCAGTTTTCATCTCTCAGATAAGCCTAATTGAGCAAAAAATCCCTAAAATAAAACCATCCTTAGTCTAAATTGCTCAATTCCCTCTGTTAAAGTGAAATACTCCTGCAAACAATTTAAACTTATAGAAGTGATCCTAACAATGCCTAAAAAATAGAGTTAAACCTCCACAGAATGATCTCATTCCACAGATCTTTGAAGAGCCTCCAATCAACTCCCTGCAGCCAAGAATTCATTAATTCTTTTTTTGATTTCTGCAGGTTATTATCAGAATAAGAAATTGGGCCAATAATTTCAATACTAGTTGACAAAATTGTTTGCTCCAAATTCTCAGATTTAGCTCAATATCTTCATTCAAAAAACAATTTGCATACAAAGAAAGAACAAAATCAAGTTAGAGAGAGATCAAAATGATGACGTTTTCATATTAAATGATAAAAGTGAAATCAGAATTCACAATGACACTGAAAACATAACAGTCAAAGAGTATTAGTGGTTAAAGTGGTCAAGTAAAAGTCAGAGTGAAAGTTAAAACAAAGTTACATAGCATTCAAAGGTAAATAGTAAAAGTAAATATGGAGTTAGAAATAGTAAAAAGAGATGAAAATACTTTCACCAACATTGAATTTTTTCTAAAGTGAAGGTAAAACAGTCAAAAGAACAAAAAAGTGAAAAAATGAAAAACATAACAAGAAGGAACATTTTTGTAGAAATTTCATGTTTAAGTCATGGTTTTGCAGAAACTATTGTGACCAATATAAAATGAATTTTTCAAAATTGAAGGAAATTTATGTTCATAAGATGTCCAGCCACAAAAACATCTATCACTTTTCTAACAGCTATTATGGTTTTGGAAATATTAAACAATGTTGGAAAGCACTTTTTGTAGAAAATTCCTATTAGGTCATGATATTGAAGAGAATATTGTGGCCAATCAGAAATACATTTTATAAAACTGAAGGAGGTTTTTGTTCCTACAAGAACCATCTACAAAAACCGATCTCAAATTTTGTACATCCATTTCCAAATGAGAGATAAATGCACATATTTATAGCCTATTTTTCAGACTCTGTAAAACTCTGTTTTACACATCTTTTTGTAGAGCCTATTGTGCACAGCTGAAGAGGAATTTTAGGAAACGGAAAGAGGTTTATCTCACCAAAATATGGATATACAATAACCTCTTTCATGTTTTACATATATATTTCGGATTGAGAAATAAAAAGGTATCATTGGACCCCAAGTTTGCAGAATTGCTGGAGCAGAATGCACAAAGAGCCCAGTTGACTTGAACGATAGTGGCTTCCTTGGTTTTACCAGAATTCAGGATCGGCTAAGAAGTAGTATCATTGGAAGGAGAAGATTTTTTCTTCCCAATATTTGAAGGAGGAGACTTTAGAGAAGTATGAGACACGGAACCAATGATTCCGTCGACGGATGGCGTCGTCGATGCTTTGAAGGTTCCAGGTCTAGGAGCAGCATGCAAGAGTTTGTACAATTTTCCAGACTGAGAGTACACAAGATCAAGGTACTAGGCATGAGGAATGGCTTCTTCCTCAGTAACGCATGCTCCCATAGCAATGTCCTTAGCAATCAGGGCAACGAAGGAGGTAGTGAACCAATCAGTTAGAAGTTGATCAGGATTTCAAACTTGATCAGACAACAACAACGCCTCTGTTCATGAATATGATCAGAGATATGGGTAGCTAAATCTTGTTTCAAGGATGTGAGGAGGTATGTCCTAGTTTCATACCGAACCAGTAACTGAAAATGCGTGATAAATCCCACAGCTAAAGAGTTGAAATCTTAGAAGACACCACGAGATAATTTGAGGTACCACTTGGCAGCAACACTAGTGAAAGTCCATTGGAAAATATGGAGTCAGATAGAATCGTCAACCCAAGAGTTAGAGGAACACCAAAGGAGGTATTTTATAACATGCGCTTGGAGGTCTTCTCCAGACTTACCCTCAAATTTGGGACAATCGCCAGGGATTTTGGTTGGAACTTTTGGGCAATATATATTATGAAGGATTGGATCGTTCGTAAAATTCAACATAATGGGTAGTTCCAATGTAGAAATAAAAGGTAATTGAGTATTGAAGGGCATTACAGGTCATTGATAAAGACCAGCATTCAGATTCCACCCAGGTTGAGAGAAATTCTGCCCCCATATGTTTTTTCTCGGAGGATTCTGTCCATAGGGGTTATAAGCTTGAAATTTCTACCCATACGTGGGTTGAGGACCATGATATTGATTTTGAGCATACCACTAAGTTATTTTCTAAGAAACATATTGATTTTTCTATGGAATGAAATCAGTTCCTTGAGTTGAATTATACAACACCTGAGTTTGACCTAGCGGAAGATACACAGTGCTTTGAGGAGTGTTGTGTACCATTTGGGATTGAACTTGAGGGATGTAAGAAATTCCTTGAGGTGCAATATATATGACCTAAGATTGACCTAGAGCAGGATAAGTCATGCCTTGCGGCTGAATGGGCTACCCCTGCGATGCAGGTTGACCCGGATATTGAGCTTGGACAGGTTGTCCCTGCAGAGTAGGTTGGCCTGGATACTGAGGGCCACTGGGTTGCCCTTATTGAACAGGTTGGCATGATGGTTGGGACAGAACAGGTTTCCCTTGAATACCAGGTTGACCCGACGTGGGACCATGGGATTGTCCTTGTTGTACAAAATTTTGGCCTTGCTGAACGTAACATTGATGCTTTTGCACAAAACGTTGTCCCTATTGCGGATATATTCCCCCCCCAGGAACATAAGATGCACCTTGTTGAACACGAGATGGGCCAATAGAACCAAAGGGTTGTCCTTATTGGGCTGAAGGTTGTCCCTAGAAGGGTTGTCCTTGTGGACCATAAGGTTGTCCCCGTGAACAAGAGGGTTGTCCCTGCTGGATCAAAGGTTGTCCCTGTAAGGGTTGTCCTTGTGAACTAGAGGGTTGTCCCTATTGGTAAGTGAAATTATTGGTATCAATCGGAGAAAAATAGATAGGATTACCGTATGCGTCATAATGATGCATAGGATTGCTAGAAGTTTCTAACTGCTAAGAACCCTTAGGGGTGGAATTCCGCTATTGAGGCCCCTCAGAGGTAGAATAATTTTGTTGAATGGCCAACAGATACTCATCGAATGTATAACTACTATGAATTGAAGTAGAAACCATAGGTGCAGTAAAATTAGGTGGTATTTCCACAACACGAGGCTGTGGTCCACTCACGGAGGGCCTAACAGGTATCGTGGGATTGATAAAGATAGACCTATGGCCAAAAAAAGGTCCCAATAATGACGGATTCATACTAAAAACTCGTGTAGATGAAGCTACACAGAAAATGGGCTGGACAAGAACATGCATAACTATCGTAGAGGTCATAGGAGTCAAGGGGGATGCCCTCGATACTGAAACAACCAAGCTCCTAGAGGGAGTTGATGTATCGGACCATATTGGATTCTGATACAATGATTGAACACCAAAATTAATTTGACCCAAAGATCGATAACCATATGGGAGAGATACCAGTTGAGAGGAAGGTTGATCTGAGACATAAGGAAAGTTTTCTGGAGGGACCTGATAATCTCCTGTAGAAACTGTTAGCCACCTATAAAATTTGGCATATCAAATGGTGGCTAAATCATTTTTGAAGCCTTCAAGAAACAAGTTTTATTGTCAAAATTGTTATTTCTTGAAGTCTTGTGAAGATTACTTATCCTGGAATTGATCATCATTACTGTTTCCCTCTTAAAATTTGAAATTATACTATTTTCCTGAAGAAAAGACTGCTGCAAAAACTCCATTTTTTCCCTCATTTTACCCCTTCTTCCACTCAAAAATAACTTTCACTTTTATCCCCTTTTACTTCATAAAATTCCTCTATTTTTCATTTTCTCCTTTCTTCGCTTCATAAAAACCCCTTTGATAAGGTTTAAAACTCCTTTTTTGCCTTATCATAAGCTTTCAAATCCTTTAAAAATCCTTGAAAAATCATAAAAATGAGCCTTTTTAACTATAGGCCTAAGCCCCTTTGGGCTAAGCCCTAAACCACTTCCCCACCACGTGACTTGGCGCTGGAACCAAGCACAAAGGTCGAAGGCACTTATTGCAATCAGAGTTGTGTGATGGGTGCGTTTCTTTGTTTAAAGGAAAGTCCCAATTCCGATTGGCCCCTCTTCTTTATATCCCCCGATCCCTTCATCTCTTCATATACCCAAAGGCCCTACAATCGGCCACTAAAAATAATATAAAACCCCTCCCCCATACAAAATATCCTTTGTATTTCATAAAAAATCCGATTTTCTCATGTTTCGAAGGGTTCCACCAGTTCACGGTCTAAATCATTCCTGACCGTTGATCTTAATCAACAATCTTCGGGATCTCGCATCGGAGATTTCATATGGGCACGTTTTAATATTTTATTTCCCCCTGCCGATTGGTGATCTTCCGATGGATTCTCAGCCATTGATTTTCCTCGCCAGGCCCATATTCGACATCCCTTATCATTTTGTTCGTAAGCTCATCCCTCATCTTGTGACCTCCTCTGATTCATTCTCCACCGTCAATCTGATCCTTAGATCAACGGTCTACGTTCAATCGCATCGAAGATTTTCGTTACGCCTTTCCTCTCTCCTCCTCCAATCGCAAATCCTCTGATTGCATCTGGGCCATTGATACAAGATTATCTAACGGTCTAGATCAATCCTCGCAAACCTTTGTTAGATTCATGAACCCACTATATAAAGTTTTAAAATGGATCTCTATCGTTGATCTCTGTAGATAAATGACTCACATCAACTCATTCTCCACCCAACCTCTACCTCATATGTCATTACATTAACCCCGAGATTTAATCCGGACCATTCATTCCTTGATCCAACGGTCTAGAATCATCCTGATAGGCCCAACTCCATTGGGTCCTACCCTTCCCAGATCAAACCTTCGCTGTCTATTTCTTTATCTCACGGTCCAGGTGAATACCACCTTGGCTCTGCCCCACCTGTTATCACCTGAGCATATGTTCTTTATCGCACTCTCTCCACAGTCGTCTGATCTAAGACCCCTGATCTGACGGCCGACGCGTAGTTTCGCATGATTTTTAGCCCGAATATTAATGATCCAAAGTTACAAAATATGGGCGGTTTTAGAAGGCCACATGTCAGCCAATGACGCATATCGCGTTCGAAAAATTAAAACCGCCCTTCCTCCATTTTGCAGCATCAAACTAGTGGTTTCTATAGTCGAAACTACTTTCCCCCATTTATATTGCATTCCATCGTGTTCATTCTCCACCGTTGATCTCTGAGATCAACGGTCCCAGTTTAATTTTTCCCTCCGCCATCCTCCAAGGGACCTCATCGATCATTCTCAACCGTTTATCTCTGTTGTCGATCTCATCCGATGGCCCAGAATCCTTTCGGAAACCCCGAATTTCATTTTAAAATTTTTTCTCTACCGAAGTATTTTGTCACCTATTTTATTTATAATTTCTCTCATACCGCGATAATATGAACCCCTTTCATTATATTCTCCTAATCGATTTCGAATGTTGATCAACACAAATCAACGACCCAGACTTAATCTCTTGCATAGTTTATCCAACCGCCTTCCTTTTTAACCTCCGTGAGAAATCCTCGTCGTTGTATGCTTTCATCCAACAGCTGCGATCTAATCCCAGCCTCCAAAGAAGTCTAAACCCAATCTACACAAGATTTTTCTATTTTTTTTTTGTTTGTGCAGGTTCTAATGGTTTTTATAAAAAGTTTTAAAAGAGAATTGAAGGTCGGGGATGACGATCCCCTAGGCCTTTATTGATCAAAGAATATAATTCTGCAGGGTTCCCATCAAATTTTATCAGTGCCGTGTGAGCATTGATACTATTATGAGCCCTCTATGCACCTCCACATCAGCAAGACACAACAAAAAATAATCAGACAAAGAGTATCAGTGTTAAAGAATAAATTCACAACAAAGAAAAACAATCGAAGATGGTTTACACAGTTTTGAGGGATTATGGCCTAAATCGAACATCTAAAGCCTAATCCACTCAATTAAACACATTTTGAAGAACAGAAAGAAGAATTTAGGCCTAATTATGCCTAACACACATAATTAAATAAAATTAACAGTGATTAAAGAAAGATAATCAAATCTATCAATCCGAGAATGCCTCCACTTCCAGATCAAAGGCTAATTGAATCCTCTCAGCTACCAAAAGCCACCTGTAGCCTCAAAGCATTCAAAAGAGGCCAAGTTATGACCAGAAATAAGATATTTTCCTCAATACAACCGAGCAGTTATTTCAGATCAAGGAACTTATTACAGACTGTCAACAGAGGTATTGCAAATATAACTAATAGCTTAATACTTAATGTAAGCCAACTAATACAGAGAAATATCTAAAATCTTCTCCATTGAGCCCCTCAAAATCCGAGAAGCATTAAAATGTATTAATTGAGCCTCTATATCTTTTCTCTCATTCCACCTCCTCATTTTCCTATAATATCTTCTTGAGGAGCTCATTGTAAAAGGTTGGTTGCAGAACTTTGAAATATACTTGTGCTCAAAATTTCCTACATGTAAATAGTGTTCAGAGGCTCTTGAATCTCTGTTTGTAATCAAATAAGTTAGGCTAAGAAGAGAAGATGATTGTTGAACTGAAAAATTGGACTTGAAGAATGTAACTGGATTGACATCAATATACAAGTTGATCCTTGGGATCCTGGTTTATATCACTGGTGAAGTGCTTCTTTTTGTGTTATTGTTTTCCTTTCATGTATGCCATTTTTTCCATTTATTCTCTGATAAAGAAAAACAAGCATAGAGTTAGGATTTACTGTTTGCAGTACCCTTCTCTAACTAATAAGCTTTATCTCAATGTTTTCCTCCAAATTGTGTGTTTAAGAATGACTTAAGTTAAGTGTAAACATTATCGAGGAATGTTGGTTTTCCCCTGTCTTGATGTGTGAAGCTTGAAAGGAATTTCTTGAATGTTATTTTCATTATATGCTTAGTAGAGTTTGAATAGAAAAGTTTATGGTTTTCCCTCTCTTCTAGTTCTTTCTTCAAAGGTAATTCTGAAGGTTTTCCTACGAGTATGCTAAAAGCAGTTTAGATTTAAAAGTATCTTATCTGATCTTAGGATGTACTTCATTTTTATTATTTGTTTTCATCCCTTCTGAAAGTAATTATGTGGATTACTGGATTGTTTGTCTGATGAGTTAGCTTTAATATGAACTTTTCCAAAGAAGTCTATGGTTAGCCCTATCCTTTGGTTGGTTTTAAACAGTTACTTAAAAGGATTTTCTTGTTTGGAAAGACTGATAAATCCTAGTTGAAATTATTGTCTTTTTCCACCCCTTCAACACTTTTATCGTTCCATTCCATCACTTAATCTCAAATATCTTGTGATATAGATGACTTGCCCCTTGGACCACTCTTGAAATTGTTGTGCAATTAAACCCTTTTATGACTCCATACCCCAACGAACTAAAAACCAGCGTCATATCTATCCTATGAGCCAAAGCTTGCTCTGATTGCTTGCAACTTCACACCTTTGGAACTCTTTATTTTAGAACTTTCCACTCAACTAAAAATCATGCTCAACCAACCAAAACAAACAAAAACCCTTGCTCTTCATAACTAGCCTAATATCACACTCAAAAGCCTTAAGGATAAATCAATATTTGCACTTATAGAGAGATCCCTCTCTGGATTCAGGAGGGCTAGATCCTAGAATCCCAAAGTGGTTCAAGTGTTCTCCCCGTAGTTCTGGTCTCACCAATCTACTGGAATTACGGGGCGCTAACATTTCTGGTGACTTCGCTGGGGAGTTCTGAGTGAAATTACACCTATACATGCTTAAGGACCTCAGGAAAATACTGGATTCAAGAATATTTGGTATATTAGCCAGTTGAGCCACTAGGCATAACATTTATGGCGACTCCACTGGGGACTGAGTAAATATTCATTCTTCAAAACCCCGAGAGTACAAGCAACCTTCTTCAAAGCACTACCAAGCAATTGGTAATCATTATAGAAATTATTTGAATCAGTGACAAACTAAGGAAACCTTAGGATTCTTATAAGAACTTGTCAAACCTTGAAGGATCAGCTAGCTTAGCCATAAGAGTAGAATTTCTCTGTCTCATCACCGTAGCTAAGTTTTGAAAAAGATTTAGGACACTCTTAGAACCCATAGGACTAAAAAAAGCTCATAAAACCCAAAAATATTTCAGATTGGTATTCAATAAACATGGTGGTGGACCATAAAACCTTTTACCTCCAAAAGAGCTAAACATTTCTGCCTGGTGACTCCACAATCCTAAAAAGAACTTAAGACTCCACTGGGAAGATCCATTATCATAATAACATCATTTAAACTCAGTTAGAGGACTTTAGGATAAAATTTTTCTTGTTTAAAGGATGAGTTAACCTCTTAAAGATTTTCATATTTGGTTAAACTTTTCTTGTTTAATTGGGTCTGAAAAACACAGCATAGGGGCACCTAGAAAGATTCATACTAGAGCTTACCCTCACCCTAATCCTCCTAAAATAGTTGATAATACTGAAAGAATCCTTAGGAAGTCTCCTGTGGTTAAATCTTCAACTGTTTTCAGATCACCCCTTAGAGCTAATTCTGTTCCTGAAAACCTTTCAGATCTACAAAAATCACAAGTTGACTTAAGAAACCCATTTAGAACTATGTCGCTTGATCATTTAGATGAGCTAGATTCAGAGTCTTCACTTTCATCCCCAGATAGAAGTGAACATCCTGGTAGTAGAGAAACTACACCACCTGTTTTACATTTCCTTCACAATTTAGGTGCCTCTCATCCAAGATCAGCTCAACAATCTATTGATGGTCCATCTACATCTGTTCTTCATACATCCACTGTTCAAACCACTAAATTCCAGCCCACTCTCCCTCTTGTTAATCCACCTCTTGTAAATCCACCTCCACCCCCTATCATGGCAACATGGTATGCTCCATTGGTCCTTCCTTTACCATTAGTTAATCTTCCACAGGACTATCAGTCCAAGATACCATTGTATGATGCCAGTAATGCCATTACTACTTCACAACATGTGGATAAGATGAATGACTACTTTGACAGAAATTAAATTGATGATGAAACTGTCAAACTTGGATTATTTTCTCAGAGTTTAGGGGGAGAAGTAAGAAAATGGTTCAAAGGCTTAACCCCTCACAATATTAATGATCTCCAAGCCTTCCATCAGTTATTCTTAAACAAATGGGAAGTGAAGAAAAACCCTCTCCAAATACTTTTGGACTATAATAATCTCCACAAAAACACTGGGGAAAGTGTACAAGCTTATTGCACTAGGTTTAACAGTGTGTATAATGCACTTCCCCCAGACTTAAAACCTCCACAAGGCTCAGCTTTAAAAAATTTTCCTAAAGGATTTGATCCTGAAATGGCCTATCAGCTAAGAGAGAGAGATCCTTTAATCCTTGAAGATATTAAAAAAGGAGCTCTTGATGTGGAAGTTAACTTAATGGAGAAAAGAGCAAGAATGAGGAATGAGAAGAAAGTGTCCTTTAGAGAGGAATCCACACCTTCCACATCTAGCTCAAATATGGAGAGAATGATGGAGGAGATGATGAAAAAGATGAGCATACTTGAGAGAGCACAAGAAATTCAAAACCAAACTGCTCCTCAAAATAGAAATCAAAACCAAAATCAGAATTTTAGGAGAAACCAGCCTCAAAACAGACCAAGGGAGGATGATCAACAGATCACTCTGCCTTTTCATCAAAACTATGTAAGTGAGGTTGAATAAACAAGTGAAAAAACAAAGGAAGATGACATCAACATGTTGGGAGTAGATAATGATGACTTTGAAGTTCAATACAATAGAAAACAAGGTCTATACACACCCTACGATGACAAGAGAGCAGAAGATGAATATTACTACCAAGAAATGGAAAATTTCATCATAAAAGCTACAAAGGAATATGACCTTAGGAGTAAAAGAAATCAAGAAACTCCCAAAACTAAAACCATTGCAAAATCTGTACAAAACAGCATTGTGAATAAACCCAAGACTACAAAATAGAAAGACAAAATAGTGGCTGTAAATTCTGATAAAAATAAAGAGAAAGACACTCAAAACAATGAAAAGTAGAGTGTAGACCTTAGTAGCATTAGCACCTCAGCTAGTGCTCCTGTTAAAACAATTTTGACAAATGTAAATAGAGGAAATCAGCAAACTAATATTGATGATAGAGTGGCAGTTAATAAGGCCAAAACAAGCACTTCAAAGAATCAGATGCCTTTTAGTTTGGAGCAGGAAATTTCCAGAATCAAAATCTCTGTTCCTCTCACTGAATTAGCTGCCCAAAATGTGTACAGATCTCAAATTTTGAAGGCTTTTAACATAGAAGAGAATAATGAAACAGTCAATCTTAATGATGACCAACCAGAGCCCATATTTGGTTCTAAGATTGAGTGTAGATATCAAGAGGGACCAGTTCCTCCTTTTTATGTTAGTTTAAATGTTCATGAAAAATTTTTGCACAATGCTATGCATGATTCAAGGGCCTCTCACAATTTGATGCCCAAAGCTATAATGGAGAGCCTAGGCCTTGAAATCACCAGACCGTACAAATATCTTTACTCCTTTGACTCAAGAAGAGTGAAATGTTTAGGATTAATCAAAGACCTCTGTGTGAACTTAGCACAAATTCCAGCCAAATGTTTAGTAATGGATATTGTTGTGGTTGATGTACCCCCAAACTATGGTATGCTGTTATCAAGATCTTGGGGAGCTAAGTTACAAGGAACTATGCAAATGGATATGACCTATGCGACCATCCCTATTTTTAATCAAACAAGAAGACTTTACAGGGAGTCCCATATGAAATACATGGTTACTAGCCAAGAGAGACCGCAAAACTCTCCTCTTTATTCTTTCAACACATTCCTTGACTCATTTATCCTTTTCAATAATGAAACATTCAGTGAACAAGCGATCTTAACTGAATTAATGGCCGATAGAGGGGAGGAGGAAGACAACACAGAAGTGTCAAAATAGTTTGCTAAACCTGAAAACCATAGCAAACAAAACACGGGTCTTGAGCTACAAATCATTCATCATTGCTTTTAAACCTTGAGAGTCAAGAAAGCAGTCCTCAACGCAATGAAAAACCTGAGGAATTAAAAAAAATTCAACAAATTTCCGATCTTCAAGAACAAGTCGAAAGCACACTAGTTGATGAGGATAGTAACCAAACTGCTAAACCTGAAACTAGTCCTCTATGGAGTATGAAATTCGATGGGTCTTGCACTAGGAGAAATGTTGGTGCAGGCATCTGGATACATAACACTGAGAAAAACCACATGGAAGGCAATTCCTACATATTAAATTTTCAGTGTTCAAATAACATAGTATAATACAAATCCCTTCTTTTAGGCTTAAATTTGTTGCAGAAATTAGGAGCCAAAAGAAGAAAAGTTCATGGGGATTCTGAGTTAATCATTAGGCAAGTGAACGGGGAATACAGTGCCAAACACCCTAGACTTAGGGCCTACAGGAACGACATCATGGATTTATTGAAAAGTTTTGGGGAATCCCAACTTATTTTTGTCCCAAGAGAAAAGAATATCATGGCCCACAGTTTAGCTTTTGCTGCTAGAACATGTTTAACACCATATGAAACCAAAAAATATACAACTACAATTAAATTCAGACCATATGTCCCTAATAACGAGAAATATTGGAAAGTGTTTGATGGAGAAAAACAAATATAAGACTTCCTGCAGTCCAGAAATGAATTTGAACTACCAAGTTCAGATTCAGATTATGAAACAGACTGTCCTAGTGAAGAAAATCTACTTGATGAAGAAGAACAGTCTCCTGAGATGGATGATGTAAATCTATTGTCTAGAAAACTTGAAAACACAACAGAAATGATTGCAGAGTTAGAAACAGAAGACTTAGAAACTCTGCAGTCTAAAAATCAAAGTTTTCCAAAAGGTTTGGTCCCTTTATAAGAGTTCTTTTATTTCAATGATGTGGCCAAGAAGACAAAGTTGGAGCCTGTTGAAACTGAAGTTGAAGAGTGTAATATAGGCAGTGAACTAAAACCAAAGATGATCAAACTGTCTAAAACTTTACCAGCTCACATCAAACTTAAATACATAGAGCTGTTTAAAGAATTTTCTAATGTTTTTGCATGGAGTTATGAGGATCTAAAACCCTATGACACTAAAATAATTCAACACAAAATACCTCTCAAGGAAAATCGAAAACTATTTAAACAAAAACTGTGCAGAATAAACCCTATTTAGTTACCTTTGGTTGAGAAGGAAATCAAGAAAATGTATGAAGCTGGTATTATTGTCCCTATTAGATATTCTAAATGGGTGTCTAATCTGGTGTCAGTTAGGAATAAAACATGAGAGATTAGGCTTTGTATTGACTTTAGAGACTTAAACAAAGCTTCATTGAAGGACAAATACCCTTTACCCAAGATGGATTATATTTTACAAAGGGTAGTTGGTTCTAAAATAATTTCTTTGCTTGATGGCTACTCAGAGTACAATAAGATTTTAGTACACCCTGATGATCAATTAAAGATAGCCTTTAGTACACCTTGGGGCACTTTCATGTATGTGAAAATGTCATTTGGTCTAATGAGTGTTGGTGCTACATTCTAGAGAGCCATGGACATTACATTTTCGGAAGAATTGGGCTACTTCATCATTATTTACCTGGATGATGTCACCTTTTTTTCCAAGATAGATGAAGAGCACTTAGAACACTTAAGAAAAGTATTCGAGAAATGTAGAAAGTTTCGGATATCCTTAAATCCAAAGAAAACATTTTTTGGTCTCCAAGAAGGTAAACTTCTTGGGCACATCATATCAGAAGAGGGGATAAAGATAGACCCAGAAAGGATTGAGGCTATATTGCAAATCACTCATCCTCAAAACATCAAGGAACTTCAATCTTTCATTGGAAATATCAATTTCTTGAGAAGGTTCATAGCCAACTTGGCTGAACTCCTTAGAAACATTAAAAAAATGCTGAAAAAGGAGCAAGGAGTCAAATGGACCTTGGAAGCAAAGAAATCTTTTGAGCTGGTAAAACAAGCATTAACCAAAACACCAGTTCTAAAAAGTCCTGATTTTTCAAAAGATTTTTACATTTTTCGTTTGCATCAAAACATACAATAGCTATTGTCCTACTGTAGAAAAATCCAAAAGGACAAGAGAAGTCTATTACATTCTTTAGCAAGGCATTGATATATGCTCCTCTGAAGTACAACATTACAGAGAAACAATCTTTTGCTTTGTTCAAGGCTTTAAAAGACTTTAGAGTCTATATTTTTCACTCCCACATCATTGCCTTTGTCCTGAATTCAGTTATGAAAGAAATTCTAACGCAAGACCCATATGATAAGAGAGGTAAGTGGATAGTTGTGATACTTGAATATGATTTAGAGATCAAGCCCACTAAACTCATTAATGGCCAAGGTCTAGCCTAGATTAATGGCTGAATCCAATTTTGAAGTTCTTGATATTAATATGATAAATGATTTAGATGAACAAGAGGAATAGTCAACTCCCATTTTTAAAGACCATTTTATGAATTCCTCTTGGTATGTTGATATTCTATATGTTTTGTTTAATTTGAATACACCTCCTAGTTTATCAAAAATAAAGGCAAGGTTTTTAAAGTTAAAAGTTGTAAACTATTGCATTATATATAAATGTCTTTATTGGAAAAATGCAAGTGGGTTATTGCTTAAATGTTTGCCTGAGAATGATGCAGAGAAGGTTAAGCACAAATTCCATGAAGGAGAACGTGGAGGCCACTTCTACTGGAAAAAAACAACCAACAAAATTCTTAGAGCTAGTTACTATTGGCCCACCCTCTTTTTAGATGTACACACGATGATAATTGCCTGTCATAAATGCCAAATTTTTGAAGGCAAAAGAAATTTGCATCCCCTACCTCTTCATCCAATCACTGTTGAAGCTCCTTTTCAATAGTAGGGACTTGACTTCATAGGAGAAATCCATCCACCCTCATCTTCCCAACATAGATGGATTCTCATTGCAACAGACTAATTTACCAAATGGATAGAAGGCATGCCTTCTAGGCAAACCAATGACTCTGTCATCATAAAATTCATGGAGACTCATATCCTCTCTAGATTTGGTTGTCCTAGGAAGATCATCACTGATAATGTAGCAGCATTTGGATCAAAGAATATGGTTGAATTCTGTCACAAATATCAGATAACATTGGGACATTCTACTTCTTATTAACCTCAAGGTAATGGGTTAGCAGAATCCTCAAACAAAATTTTGGTGAACATAATCAAGAAGTTGTTGGAGGACAACAAGAAGTCTTGGCACACAAAGCTAGTGCATGCACTATGGGTTGATAGATTGAAACTTAAGAAATCTATTGGAATGTCACCCAACCAGATTGTGTATGGTACAGATACAATTTTTCCAACCAACCTTGGTGTACTAGTTATGAAGTTGATTCAAGAAGTGCAGTCTGAAGACAATGACATGATAAGAAGAATAAACCAAACTATACATATTCAGCAAACCAGAGAGGAGGTTTACAACAGAGCATTACAAAAGCAAGAGAGCATCAAGAAGATTTTTGATAGAAGAAAAAAGGCCAACAATTTCAAGGTTGGGGAGAAAGTGTTAAAGTGGGACTCAAGGAGGGAAGACAAGGGCAAGCATGGGAAATTTTATAACTTATGGCTTGGTCCTTATCTCATTCATTCTACTGCTGGTAACAATGCTTATTTCTTGCAGGAATTGAATGGATTTGAACTGTTTGGGGGTCCTGTCAATGGCAGGATGCTCAAACATTATTTCTCTTGATCCTATCATGTTTCGAAGCCTTTTTATCTTTTTCTCATTATAAATATGTCATCCATCATTGCATTCAAAGTTAGAAAAATCAAAAATACAAAAACAAAAGAAAGAGAAAAGAGGGAAGATTGTAAAAACAAGAAAGGTACAGCCCCATACCAAAAAAGAGAAATAAAATCTGAAAGTGTGCAAGATCAAATGCCACTCCTAAAAAAACACACTTCTAGTTAGTCATATAGCCTAATCATGACTAAACTAGTTTTAAATTTACTGCTAATAGGTTAGTGAATCATATTTTCCAAACAACTTAATCTTGGCTTATTAGTTAGGTAGATTAGGATAGAAAATAAAGGTTCAAGCAAGCTCAAAATCCGAACCTAAGTTTCCAAAGGAAGAATGACTCTAATCAGTTTAAATTTTGAGTCAAAAGACAGAAGTAAACTGGTTCTAATAAACCCAAAATCTGAACTAGATAACAAGGAGAGAACAACTCAAACAGATTTAAAAACAGAGCTGAAGAAAAGGGAAGGATGTGATTAAAACTTTCAGATCTTAAGCCTTCACCATTTTGATTTAATTCTCTACAAATAATAATCTATGTGCAACTTGTTTTTATGCCATAGATCAACAAAAGTTAGACTATTCAATCCTCAATTGTATGCTTTTAAATTTTCGCTTTAGAATTAGCGAATAAATTTTTTTCGGACAGTCTAATCCCAACAGATAGTAGTTAGGTAGAGAAGCTTATGAACTCAACTGTTCAATCTGAGTTCATGGATAAATAAGAAGTAGACTTAGATTAATTTTTTTCTTTCAAAAGGATAAAATGTTTGTAAAAGAGTTTTCCAATCCAAATGCACTCTGAAAGAAGAAAATTTTTTTAGATCAGTAGGATTGGGTAGGTAGAAAGCTTGTGTTGATAGAGTTCCATTATTTTTCATGGCTGCTAGCATTTTCAGAGAAAAATAAGATCATCCAAGTAAAGAAAGTTGTAGCCCAATGGATGAGGCATTGATCAACCCCCTAGAGAATACAAGTCTAAAGTTCTTGATGCCTTCAAGAAGGCACCATCCCCATGTGGAGCCACCGTTAGCCACCTATAAAATTTGGCATATCAAATGGTGGCTAAATCATTTTTCAAGCCTTCAAGAAACAAGTTTTATTGTCGATAATTGTTATTTCTTGAAGTCTTGTGAATATGACTTATCCTTGAGTTAATCTTCATCTGCTATTTCCTCTTAAACTTTGAAATTATATTGTTTTCCTGAAGAAAAGACTGCCGCAAAAACTCCATTTTTCCCTTATTTTACCCCTTCTTCCGCTAAAAAAATAACCTTCATTTTTATCCCCTTTTACTTCATAGAATTCCTCTATTTTTTCCTTTTTCTCCTTTCTTTCCTTCGTAAAAAACGTCGTTGATAAGGTTTAAAACTCCTTTTTTCCTTATCGAAGCTTTCAAATCCTTTAAAAAATCCTTG
This sequence comes from Pinus albicaulis, assembly GCA_034641835.2. Classification (NCBI taxonomy): domain Eukaryota; kingdom Viridiplantae; phylum Streptophyta; class Pinopsida; order Pinales; family Pinaceae; genus Pinus; species Pinus albicaulis. The sequence goes on along the minus strand of CM076575.1, from coordinate 2,005,169,725 downwards.
AAAAATCATAAAAATGAGCCTTTTAAACTATAGGCCTAAGCCCCTTTGGGCTAAGCCCTAAACCACTTCCCCACCACGTGACTCTGGCGATGGAACCAAGCACAAAGGCCACGAGTGCTTATCACAATTAGAGTTGTGTGATGGGCACGTTTCTTTGTTTAAAGGAAAAGTCCCGATTCTCGATTGGCCCCTCTTCTTTATATCCCCCCGATCCCTTCATCCTTTCATATACCTAAAGGCCCCACAATTGGGTGCTAAACATAATATAAAAACCTTCCCCGATACAAAATATCCTTTTGTATTTCATAAAAAATGTGATTTTTCTCTATGTTTCAAAGAGTTCCGCGAGTTCATGGTCTAAATCATTCCCGATTTTTGATCTTAAACCCGATCAAACGCTCTTCGGATCTTGCATTAGAGATTTCATATGGGCATGTTTTAATATTTTATTGCCCCTCCCAATTGGTGATATTTCGATGGCTTCTCATCCATTGATCTTCCCTACTGTGCCCGTATCCGACGGTCCTTATCATTCCGTTCATAAGCCCATCCCTCCACCCGTGACCTCTTCCGATTCATTCTTCGCCATCGATCCGATCCTCGCATCAATAGTCTACGTTCAATCGCATCGAATATTTTCGTTGTGCCTTTCCTCCCGTCCCTCCTCCGATCGCAAATCCTCCGATTGCATTTGGGCCATCCATACAAGATGATCTAATGGTCCGGATCAATCCTCGCAAAATTTTGTTAAATTCATGAAACCACTATATAAAGTTTTAAAACGGATCTCCAGTCGATGATCTCTCGTAGTTCAAAGGCTCACATTAAATCATTCTCCACCCAACCTTCGCCTCATATGTCATTACATTAACCCCGAGATTTAATCTGGACCATTCATTCTTTGATCCAACAGCTTAGAATCATCCCGATAGGCCCAACTCCATTGGGTCCTACCCTTCCCAGTCAAATCTCCGCCGTCTATTTCTTGATCCGATGGTCCAAGCTAATATCGCCTTGGCTCTTCCCCACCTCGTTATCGCCTCGAGCATCTGTTCTTTATCGCACTCTCTCCATAGCCGTCCAATCTAAGACCCCCGATCCGACTACCGACGCGTAGTTTCACGTGATTTTTAGCCCGAATATTAATGATCCAAAGTTGCGTGATATGGGCGCTTTGAGAAGACCACGTGTCGACCAATGACGCATATCACATTCGAAAATTTTAAACCGCCTCTTCCTCCATTTTGCAAAGATTTGAAACCAAAGTGGTTTCTATAACGAAAACCACTTTCCCCCCATTTATATTGTGTTCCATCGCATTCATTCTCCACCATTGATCTTTGCAGATCAATGGTCCCAGTTTAATTTCGCCCTCCTCCATCCTCTAAGGGACCTCAACGATCATTCTTAGCCATCAATCTCTGTGGCCGATCTCATCTTACAGCCCAAAATCCTTTCGGAAACCCCGAATTTCATTTTAACCTTTTTTCTCTGCCGAAGGGTTTTTTCACCTACATTCTTTATAATTTCTCTCATATCGTGATAATATGACCCCCTTTCATTATATTCTCCTAATCCATTTCGACCATTGATCAGCACAGATCAATGGCCCATACTTAATCTCTTGCATAGTTTATCCAACCGCCTTCCTTTTTAACCTCCATGAGCAATCCTCACCGTTGGATGCTTTCATCCAATGGCTGCAATCTAATCCCAGCCTCCAAAGCAGTATAAACGCAATATACGCAGGATTTTTCTAATTTCGTTTGTTTCTGCAGGTTTTAATGTTTTTTATCAAAAGTTTTAAAAGAGAATTGAAGGCTGGGGATGATGATCCTCCAAGCCTTTATTCATAAAAGAATATAATTCTACAGGGTTCCCATCAAAGTTTATCAGTGTTTTATGAGCACTGATACTGTTATGAGCCCTTTGCACACATGCACATCAACAAGACAGAAAAAATTAATCAGACAAAAAGTATCAGTGTTAAAGAATAAATTCATAGAAGAGAAAACCAATCGAAGATGGTTTACACAGTTTTGAGGGATTACGGCCTAAATCAAACATCTAAATCCTAATCCACTCAATTAAACATAGTTTGAAGAACAGAAGGCGGAATTTAGGCCTAATTATGCCTAACACACAGAATTAAAGAAAATTAACAGTGATTAAAGAAAGACAATCAAATCTATCAATTTGAGAATGCCTCCACTGCCGCATTAGAGGCTAATTGAATCCTCTCAGCTACCAAAATTCACCTGTAGCCTCAAAGCATTCAAAAGAGGCCAAGTTATGACCCGAACATGAGATATTTTCCTCAATATAATCGAGCAGTTATTTCAGATCAAACAAATTATTACAGACTGTCAACAGAGTTATTGCAAAGATAACTAAGAGCCTTAAAGTCAAAAAATATTCCCACCGAGCTTAATACTTAATGTAAGCCAATTAATATAGGGAAATATCTAAAATATTCTCCATTGAGCCCCTCAAAGGTCGAGAAGCATTAAAATGTATTAATTGAGCCTCTAGATCTTTTCTCTCATTCCACCTCCTCATTTTCCTATAAAAGCTTCTTGAGGAGCTCATTGTAAAGGGTTGGTTGTAGAACTTTGAAATATACTTGTGCTCGAAATTTCCTACATGTAAATAGTGTTAAGAGGCTCTTGAAGCTCTGTTTGTAATCAAATAAGTTAGGCTGAGAAGAGAAGATGATTGTCGAACTAAAACATTGGACTTGAAGAATGTAACTTGATTGACATCAATATACAAGCTGATCCTTGGGATCCTGGTCTATATCACTGGTGAAGTGCTTCTTTCTGTGTTATTGTTTTCCTTTCGTGTATGCCATTTTGTCCATTTATTCTTTGATAAATAACAAAAAGAATAGAGTTAGGATTTACTATTTACAGTACCCTTCTCTAAATGATAATCTTTATCTCAATGTTTTCCTCCAAATTGTGTGTTTAAGAATGTCTTAAGTTAAGTGTAAACATTATCAAGGAATGTTGGTTTGCCCCTGTCTTGATGTGCGAAGCTTGAAATTAATTTCTTGAATGTTATTTTCATTATATGCTTAGTAGAGTTTGAATAGAAAAGTTTATGGTTTGCTCTATCTTCTAGTTCTTTATTCAAAGGTAATTCTGAAAGTTTCCCTAGGAGTATGCTGAAGGAAATTTAGATTTAAAAGTATCTTATCTGATCTTAGGCTGCACTTCATTTTTATTATCTATTTTCATCCCTTCTAAAAGCAATTATGTCGATTACTGGATTGTTTTTCTGATGAGTTAGCTTTAATATGAACTTGTCCAAAGAAGTCTATGGTTAGCCCTGTCCTTTGGTTGGTTTTAAACAATTACTTAAAAGGCTTTTCTTGTTTGGAAATACTGATAAATCCTAGTTGAAATTATTGTCTTTTTCCACCCCTTCAACACTTTTATTGTTCCATTCCATCACTTAATCTCAAATATCTTGTGATATAGATGACTTTCCCCTTGGACCACTCTTGAAATTGTTGCTCAATTAAACCCTTTTATGACTCCATAGCCCAATGGACTAAAAACCAGCGTCATATCTATCATATTAGCCAAAGCTTGTTCTGATTGCTTGCAACTTCACACCTTTGGAACTCTTTCATTTTAGGAATTTCCACTCAACTAAAAATCATTCCTAACCAACCAAAACAAACAAAAAACCTTGCTCTTCATAACTAGCCTAATATCACACTCAAAATCCTTAAAGGATAAATCAATCTTTGCACTTATAGAGAGCTACATCTCTGGATTCAGGAGGGCTAGATCCTAGAATCCCAAAGTGGTTCAAGTGTTCTCTCCACAGTTCTGTTCTCACCAATCTACTAGAATTACGGGGAGCTAACAGAAACATAAAGCTTTTCACTACTAACGGGACTCGAAGAATCCATGTCAGATAAAGACATTTGATGATGAAAAAGATGAAGAATAGTGCCGAGTAAGGGAGTAGCTAGTAAATGTGGTTGCAAAGTAAGAGGAGGGAAGTATTGCACGTTCCGAAAACTAGACTAGGCATCTTGCGGTAAGATACTCAGAAGAATATACTGCCAAAAATCGACAGACCTGGTGGGTTGACATGCTTTCGAAGAAACTTCAGGAGAAGGATCACCACTAGGGGGTAATGAAGAGGATGACGAAACTATTGGTTCCACCACCGTGACTATGTTTCAAAATAGGAAGGGAACAAGATAGGAGATTCGAGGCTTCAAAACCAAACACTAAGAAACTACTAAAGACAAGCCAAGAAAATATCTTTAATGGGAATGTGATCATAGGCAATTAATTTTATGACATTGAAATGGAACTTTGTTGCTTCATGTTTTAAGAGTCAAGAAACCGAAAAAATATGACTCTAGTCACTTTCAAATTGAACAAGCGTGAAAGGACAAGTGCTCAATGATCTTTTCACTTTTAGAGAGTCACGAAAAGACCAAAATTACTACTCAGGTAATTTAAGAAAGAGGGTTTACCAAGTTTCCGTGAACTGAAATATACACCTTGGTGATCAGATGAAAGAGAAATGACAAAGGACTTGATGTACGTGTAGGCAGTCTCCCCGAATGTTGTGTTTAGTGTATCACAGTTACAGGGCGGAAAACTCGGCTTCCTATGGATAAATGACTACAACCTATGAGGGTTTCCCTTTATATATGTGATATTACAGGGAGCACAAGTTCATGCTAATGTTGTCTAATGCTAGATGGAGAACGACAACTACTAGGTTTAATGACGTTGGAACACATCACTAGCCTAGACCTCTAAAATATCTGCATTAAGTTTCAGTGTTTGCTTGGATTGATTGAATTCATTTTAAGGTTGATCTTGGATTAATGTTGCGATTTCAAGGCCTTACCGAATGTGATCTCAAATTCCTAAATGCACTCTACATGCAAAAGGAAATCATTTCCATTCAACACGCTAACTAAAATAAGGATAGGAATCTATGACAAAGTAGCAATCAATTGAATCACAAGAAAAATTTCACTAATTGATTTAATACAACCAAAAAAAAAAAAAAAATCCTTTCCTTGTTTGCTAACAACTACTAATGCAAAAGAACATTTTCATTTTCAAATTAAGCGAAATAATGAAAATTTTGTCTTTTTAGATGAACACGAAGAAAAATGCACTGTTACACTAAAAACAAAAATAAACACTAGATTTGAGCACTATGAATGTAACGATATAAAACAAAGAGATAAATGCAATAAAAACATAAAACACACTCAAAACAGGGATGCACTCTTCCAAGAAAGAAAAGGGCTTTCAGACCGATTCAACAAGCAATGTAATCTATGCTCAAAGTGACAAATGGAGAGCTAAACAGAAACAAAGGTGATTATTCAACAAACCAAAGACATGAAGAACTGAAAGAAAGAATAAAAAAAGCAGTTAGCAAATTGAAACGACAAAGATCAAAGTGACTCGAACTCAAATCAGAAGGCTTAGTGAGGAGAGAGTCGAACAAACGACACAAGACACCTAGAAACCCTAGGGCAACAAACTCCACTGATAAGATGATGGAAAAACAACTGAGAAGATCGAGACTACAGAGTACAAGAAATCTCAGTAGACCAATTTCAAGGTGAAAAACCAATATAGAGCCAAGAAATACTGAAAAAGCTCAGAAAAGAGGCCAAAATTAAATCCTATAGGATGTAGCGTGGCTGTTTAGATATAATCCTCTCTAAAAAGGGGTTGGCGCACCTGTGACAAAAGAAACATGTGCCAATCGGCGTGACTGTTTAAAGAAAAGTAGCGCTGAGATAGAAATCATGGGAAGAAATAAAAAGCACTGAGTATATATCAGACTTGACACTCTGGAACTGAAGAGGATTGTTGAAAACAATCAGAAAAGTCAAACAAAGTAGAAAAACAATGAAACGACCAAAGTTGACTCGACAAGAAAAACACTCAACGAACAATGAGACAACAAACACACACTGATCCCGAGTATGGTTTCCAACATTTTGTGTAGGTAAATACCCTCTCTGGATAGAGGTGATCCCTCTAGCCCTAGGGTGGGTGTAGCAGCAAGAGGAAATGCTAATGTGTTTATTCCTAGTTAATGAATGAAACTGAGTTGGGATAGATGCCCTACCTTTTTTCCAATGTAATTTTCGTAATGGTGGTAGTAGTCTCCTGATCTTCATCCTGACAGATCGCCATCCTTCAGTGATGGTACTCTGCACAAGGATTAGATAATGATAGAAGCATATGAAACAATACCTATATTCATAACTATCTAATTGGTCAAGGAGAAATAAACGTATTGCGTAAGATTAATCATATCAAACGCAAAGTAGGAACCAAAAAACCATTCATGTATTAATAAGAAGAGAGAAAGAGTTTAAAACCAAAAGAACCTTAACGTTGCAACCTCCTTCAGCGGGTCCAGTTGAAATGTGTCTCAAGAGTTTGTCGAGGAATTGAACTTGGGGAAGTAATAAGCCTAGACTCTCTCTCGATAACAAGTCTCTCTCTACTCTATCTCACACCAACTATATAAAATTGTTCAGCTATTCAACCATTTCATCTATGTGATAAAGATGTATTTATAGGAGAGGAGGAGAAGTTTGGGATCCCTCAAATGGTGGAAGGGAGGCCTTATCATTTGGGAGGTTTCTCGAATGTAGGACGCAAGAGGCCAACAAAAGGTGTTCGATGTTATTCAATTGAACAACCCATGCTGACTCCGCTCACGAAGTGGTTGGCAATGGAAACTTTGGTTCTATTTTAAAAAACTTTCCAAAAATAGCTCGGTGTGGGAAATCCACTGAGACAAAGTGCGAATGGGCATGAGGCCTAGTGCTAATTTCTCTAAGGGCGCGAGGCTATAACTACTTGCCAGTGCCGATCCAAATTAATATGCTTTTTATAGTCTGTTCCAGGAATAGTCAACAGAGGAAATATTCTTCTCATGGAAAGGGATGCAATGACACTTTTTGCAAGGCATGAAACTACAAAGAAGTCATAGAAATGGTCCTCCAATGTACGGGATGGGGATTGCAGGGACGGTAAAAAAATGTTGTGTAATAATTACCCACTAGATGCAGCACGAAACTACAATTTTAAATAGTATTGTGACCTGTGGGTTATGGCCTGTTAGCTCCCTGTAATCAGAAAGATTGGAAAAGTATGACAACAGGGAGAAACATCATTTAAACTATTAGCCCCCCTATGGAATTCTTGACAAGCAAGCTGGGGGCTAGATTGTTCTAGAGCCTCCAAGGAATGCCTTTCCCTTGAAAATTCATCCTCCTTGGAGTCTCTCTATGCTAGGCCTAATATACATCATCTCTGCTGATCTATTCCTCAAAAGGGGCCTTTTTACCCCTATATCCTGCAAAATTCCCCATCTCAACCTCTATTTTCCCTTTGTCAAAATCCCCCCTTCCTTATGCTTAAATGCCTCGAAACCCCCTTGAAATCCTTTCCCTACCCCTATTTCGACCTTTCCTACCCTTATTTTCTCTATCGTTACCCCTGGCTAGCCCCAAATTGCATTGAAAATGAGTAAAAATACATACATTTCACATATGAGGCCTTAGCCCCTTCCCCATTAGCCTCCACACCTTTTTCCAGAAGACCCGGCGCCATGACCTAGGCTTTTTCCTTGCGGGGGTTTTTCTCTGTCTGTAGAGTCAAACCATGGAACCCCCACAGTTGACTCCTCGGGATGTGGGAAAACCCGATCGAACAGTTTTTATTCACTATGGGGGGTCGCTCCAAATTTCCCGTGCCCATACACCTTGGCCCCCCGTAGTTCATCTCCACCATCCGTTTAAATCTGTGGATCGACGGTTCATAGCCAGAGCGCTTCAGGCACATTTTCCACTGTTGATTCATCCTAGATCCGACGGCGCGGTGCTCACTCGAAACGGTGGTCCCGACCCCACCTTCTCGTTTCAAAACCCGCCGGTAAATTCCGCACCACCATCTACGAGTTAGCAGTTTTATTCCATCACCCAGTGATTCCACTAGCCGATCGTCGTGTGTCCTCTGTACGAACCTAAAACCACTTTCATTTCACGCGCTATTGTTTGGGTGATAGACGGGTAGCAGAATAAATGATGGCTATCAGATCTTGGAGCCCTCATCCAACGACACTCATTCATCGAACCTGCGCACTGCTTAACGCCCGACCATCGTGCCTACTGGTCCACCGCCTGTTGCTCCCGACCGTCGATCTCCACCCTGGTTGATGGTCCAAATTTGTTTATCCTTTGTTGACCGTTTCTTGTCGTCCTGCCTCGCCACGTCACCTCCACGTGCGCATCCCGTACACCCCCCGTACAGTCTCTCATTCTCTTGCGTATATACATTCAAAGTTTGTGTTTTTTAATGTTTTTCATGCATTTTCGCTCTATGTTCCGCCAACCCCAACCAGAGCAAGTTTTCACTGTTTCCTCTGTACTTTCTTCCGCGATTTCACCAAATGCGTCTATTATCTCCATCCACCTCATCTGTAATTCACTTTCATGGTTTTCTTCACAGTTTGTTGTTTTGCAGGGTCGCTAGAGGTGAAAGACTCTATATTTCTGTCATACCATCTTAATGGAGAAGTTTGCAGATAGAACTAAATCCTAGGGCCGACGCTGCTATAGAATTGTCAAGGAAAGCGGCTGATGGGATTTGCACTAAATAAAAGCAGGATTTCGAACTCTGAAAATCTCCCATCGCCATTAAAACCTGAGCTAACCTGTCAGAGATGGAATTGAAGCAGCGGAGTGTCCCAGTACAGAGTACAGAGAATAGGGCAAACTAATGAAGATCTTAAGCCTTAATCACAAGTTCAGAATGCACAGCAGCAGTTTGAAGACCCCAAGGATCCATCCAAAAGTTCCTTTGCACAGTAAAAGAATGTCCCTGAAGGAATTTCTACCCTAACAACAGCTCAAAGAAATCAGAACATTTATGAAGCAGACCTTTCAGCATTTATTTACCATTTGTTTATTCTCGACAAGTATAAAAAAGTATGGCTGCCAGAATGCAGCAAAGTCATGTCTGGAGTAAAGGAAAATCTGAAGAAGATCATCCATGCATATAGAGGTGATAGACATTAAATACTCAGTATTCAAACAGAATGGGCCTCAGCCCTATTTCTCTACTATGTGTTTAATGATACATTTAATTTTCACCTACCTTCTCAGTCTATTTTCTATCCACCATCTGCTATAAAGCACAAAAAGAAACATTGCAATGGTTGTTGATGAGATATCAGTAAAATGCAAGTATTCTCCTCTTGAGATAAGTTCTCTATGTATATTTTAAGATAGGCTGAGATTTGATGTATTTAGACTGAATGTTCAAGCTGTGGGCAATGTTGTACCTGATTGGTTTTGTTTTTAATATGACAAGAACATTTCTTTGGATCTTGATCTAAAGCAGCTGGTGATGTTTCCTATTTCTCTGTATTTCTGATTGACTTGCTCTTATTTCATGTTTCATTTAATTTAATTTCTACTAGCTTGCATCATAAGTTTGGCATAAGATTCACCCTTTTTAGGTGCCCTATGTTGCTGCTCTCCCAGCCCTTTATGTTTTCTACTTAAATGTGTATCTGAATATTGATTTCAATTGGTTTAACCAGTGTAGTGGATGTTATTGCCTGCTCTCTGATGTATGAATTGATGAAATCTATATTTAGATGTTCTGGTTAGGATTTAGCTAGAAGGTTTGGGAACACTGGGGACTAGTATTAACCCTGTCCAGTAGGATCCTTTCACGACCAGCTAGCCTTTCTAAGAGCCCTTGTATTGCCTCTGATTTGTTCCAAGCAGGTCTGGAGTTAAATGACCTTTGACCTGATTTATAGACTGGACTAGATGGTTCTCCTCCTTTCATTTTCAGTCCTTAATGTTCCATTCCACCTAGTATCTCTAAACATCCAGATAATTTAGATGACTTGCCCAACTGAAAGCTTGCACATTGAACACAAGTAATCCCTTTCTTGACTCCATTGCCCAATGGCCTTGATGTTCTCTGAGGTATCTACCTTTGCCTAGTTTACTCTATGCTCGCCCTTGCCTTATATTGGACTCTTCTTTCCTGATTCCCAACAACCAAACTCTTAATAAAACAAACAAACCCTGTGCTTCATACCTAGCCTAATACCTTCAAAATGAACTCCAAAGTTATACCTTTGACATATCATAGAGAGATACCTCTCTGAACCCAGGAGGGCTAAATCCTGAGTTTCCAAAGTGGTTCTATGTTGTCTCATCTTTTGGTCTTGCCAACCTGGCCAAAACATGGGAACCCCAACATAATGGTGACTCCACTAGGGAAATTTCTGAGTACTTTCATCTTGATACATCTCCAAACCTCAGAAAACCTAGAATCTCTGGTTAGGTTGGTAGTAAAACACTTATCCTTCCCATTCCACTTACCTCTTGTGTGTTTTACCCGATACTCTTAGACAGAGGCTGGAAAGGGCCAGGTAGCCTCCGGATCTCATCCTCTTCTTTGAGGTGACATATCTGGTAAATGCCCTCCCAGTCAATCTCTGGTTATAGTTTGCTGTGTTTAGTGGGATATCCTTGAAAAAGGATATTTCATCAGCACTGTGTTGGATAGTGTATCCCCTGAAATACCTTAAACCTTTCCACCTGGCGACTCCATAGCTCCTAAACGTTAAAAGACTCCACTGGTGATCAGTAGGCCTGCTGATCATCTTGGTTTCGCATCAGACTCCGCTGGGGAGACCAGACTCGAAACATAATGAAGACTCCGTTGGGAGACCAACCCTGAGACAATATCAACCACAATAGAAGTAAAAAGTAGGGTTAAGATGCTTAGTTCAAGAACAACATTCTAGCTCACAGAACCATTCATATGAGAGCTTGCCCTAATCCAAACCCACCTGAAATAGTTAATAATCCTGAGAAAATCCTCAAGAGAACACCTGTAAGTAGGAGATCAACTATTTCCAGCAACATTCATAGAGCTAATTCCCGTTAATTTTGCAAGATCTCTTGTAATGAACCTCTATTAGGACCCTTCTAGCCTTTTCCAAACATTCAAAAAGATTACCTGCATTAGGGCTACCTGTTGCTTCGTACTAGCCGCACCCTAGGGACATAGAAACCCCTCCATCTACACCACCTGATATACACTTTGTCCAAAACTCGGGGTTGTCTCACCCTAGATCTACTCAACAAGCCTCTGCTAGTCTTAATATCCCTGTCATCCATATACCAGCTACTCAGGTTAATCTTTTACCTCATCAGAACATCACAATGGCAGCCTAGTATGCACCTCTAGTTCTACCTCAGCCTCTTATCCCCCTGCAAAATGACTATCAATCAAAAATCCCTCACTTCACTGCCAAAGAATCCATCACAGCTCAGGCACATGTAGATAAAATCGAAGACTCTTTTGACTATATGGAAATTGATGATGAAACAGTAAAAATGAGAATCTTTGCTCAGAGCCTGGGGGGTGATGTAAAGAAATGGTTTAAAAATATGCCTCCTAATAGCATCCAAGACCTTCTTGCTCTATATCAGACATTCATAAACAAATGGGAGACTAGGGAAAACCCTCGCCAGCTCCTAGCAGAATACCTGAGCCTTAAGAGGAATCCGGGAGAGAGTGTACATGATTACACAACAAGATTCAATAGCATTTATAATGCTCTCCCCCCACATATGAAACCTCCACAAGGCATGGCCCTAGAAAAATATCCCAAAGGCTTTGATGCTGACATGGCCTATGAGCTTAGATATAAAGAATATGCCACACTAGAGGACATGCAAAAAGGAGCAGTTAACATAGAGGAAAACCTTATTGAAAAGAGCAAGTGCTAAGAGCTTAAGAGGTGAATATAGGATTATCACTTAGTTTCCACTCAATTCCAAACCATAATATATTATCTAAAAATGTGATAAGCTACAAGTCAAAATGACAGAGAATGGTCGCATCACAAATAGTAATGTTTCAAACAAAATCGCAATCCGTGTAACTTTGTAGGAAGAAACAACAATGCCACTCCCAATAGATAGAAAGAATCAGATCAACAAGTTATTCCCCATTTCCAAAAATTTCTAGATGAGGATGAAGGAATCATAGAAGAGTCTGAAGGGAATGCAATAAAAATGTTTGAAACAGGAGACTCAATCCTAAATTAGGATTCAGAAGAAGACCAACCCTCCACCACTGGTTGTGATGAGGAGTGGTTTGAGTCTGAGGATTATAGATTAGGATTTGAAAATGCCATGTTGCAAGTCAGGGAACAATATGAACTTAGGAGCAATAAAAACCAAGATACTCCCAAAGCCAAGACTCCTGAGATTACAATCAAGAAAAATCCTGACAAAACTTCTAAAGCAATTGCTGAGAATTCCAAATCAGCAGCTGAAGGTTCTGGAAAAGACAAAGAAAAAGACAACCAAAACATTGAGAAACAAGGTCAACCAAATAGCAGTACTAGCACCACATTTAGTGCTCCTGATACAACAGTTCCCAACCCTGTACATAGTGAAAAATCACAAACTGATTCAGCTACTAAGGTATTAACAAATAAGACAGAGTTGAAAATTCCAAAGACCTAGTCCACTTTCAATTTAGAGAGTGAGATTGTGAAAATTAAAATCTCTATACCATTATCTGAGTTGGCCACTCAGGATATATAAAGGCCAGATTTTGAAAGCATTAAATCTGAGTGTAAATAGTGACACTGTAAATCTGAGTGATGATCAACCCGCCCTGCTGTTTGGTCCAAAGATTGAGGGAAAGTTTCAGGAAGGGGTACTTCTGCCATTTTATATCAGTCTCAACATTCATGAGAAGATCTTGCATAATGAAATGCATGATTCTGGAGCGTCTCACAACTTAATGCCCAAGGTCGTGATGGAGAGGCTAGGCCTAGAAATCACCAAACCGTACAAAGACTTATATTCATTTGACTCTAGCAGAGTAAAAAGCCTAGGCCTCATCAAAGACTTATGTGTGAGTTTAACCGAGATTCCTGCTAAATGTATGGTCATGGATGTTGTGGTGGCAGATGTGCCACCTAAGTATGGCATGCTATTATCAAGATCGTGGGGAGCCAAACTACAAGGGACAATGCAGATGGATGGTTCATATGCCACCATCCCTATATTCAGCCAGCTTAGAAGACTGTATAGAGAATCTCAAATGAAATTCCTAGTCAGTAGCCCCGAGAAACCTGAAAACTCACCACTATACTTTGTACATACAGATTTGGACTCTTTCATTCTCTACAATGACCAACCCTTAGAAGAGCCAAGATCAGAAAATGGAGATACAAACGTAGAGCCCATGGATTTCAACATAATGGCTACTCTAGAAGAATATGATGAAGGAGACCATGGGAAAAATGCAGAAAACGTAACTCTGAGTGAACCAGAAACAAAATCAAAACACAGTCAGCTGATCAGTCACCCTGTTTGAACTGATACCCTACATGAAAAACAAAATAACCCCTCTCCTAGTACAGACCTTACAACTCAACATAATGGCGAACCCAGCTGTAGGGGAGGGGATGAAAACAAATTAAACAAAGAACCCCAGTGGGAAATGAATTTTGATGGGTCCTGTACTAGAAAAAGCGCTGGAGCAGGAGTGTGGCTACGTAACACAGAAGATGATCATGCAGAGAGCCACGCTGTGAATCTACATTTCAAATGCACAAACAATATTGCAGAGTATGAGGCTCTCATCCTGGGTCTGAATTTATTGAAAAAATTAGGAGCCCGTAGGATAGCTGTGAGAGGAGACTCAGAGTTCGTGATCAAACAAGTGAATGGTGAGTATTTAGCAAAACACCCCAGGCTTAGGGCATACAGGAATGACACTCTAGATTTGTTGAAAACGTTTGTTGAATTCGAGATAGTGTTCACTCCTAGGGGTCAAAACGCAATAGAAAATGGATTAGATTGCCTAGCTAGCTCATATCCTGAGGCCCCAGTTGACCAACAAATTATCATTCAGACCAAATTCAGGCCTGCAGTGCCATACAATGAAAAATATTAGCAGGTCTTTGAAGGAGACAAACAGATCGAAGATTTCCTGGTGGGTAGGAATGAGTTTGAATTTTCTGATTTAGACTTGATTTCTGATGATAGATGCCCAAGAAAGGATCCCCCATATGAACAAGAAACACCTTGTAACATAGAAATAAATTCTTTTTCCGAGCAAACTGGAAATCCAACTGAAAATTGTGAAAACACAGATACAGAAGAAGTAGAGGTGTTGCAGGCCAAATATAAGAACATACCCAGAGGCCTGGCACCCTTAGAGGACCTTTTTGACTTTGATGACGTAGCAAAAAAGCCCACAATTGAACATGCTGATTATGATGTGGAAGAATGCAACATTGGCACTGAAGACAAACCCAAAAAGATCAAACTAGCTAAGTCTATACCTGCTAACATGAAGAAAAAATATATTGACCTGTTCAAGGAATTCATAGACGTGTTTTCATGGAGCTATGAAGACTTAAAGGCCTATGACACCAACATCATACAACACAAGATACCACTAAAGGAAAATCAGAAGCCTTTCAGACAAAAACTCCATAGGATTAATCCAAAATAGTTACCTGCAGTAGAGAAAGAGATCAGGAAGATGTACGATGCAGGCATAATAATTCCTATAAGGTTTTCTGATTGGGTGTCAAACTTAGTGGCTGTAAGGAAGAAAACAGGGGAGATCAGACTATGCATAGACTTCAGAAACCTCAATAGAGCCTCCCTGAAAGACAACTACCCTTTGCCTAGAATGGAGCATATCCTACAAAAGGTAGTAGGCTCTAAGAGAATCTCCCTGCTTGATGGTTTTTCAGGATATAATCAAGTTCTGGTACTCCCAGAAGATCAACTCAAAACATCTTTTACCACTCCATGGGGCACCTTCATGTATGTGAAAATGCCCTTTGGATTGATGAATGCTGGAGCTACCTTCCAGAGAGCAATGGATATTTCTTTCTCAGATGAGATTGGACACTTTATAGTTATCTACTTGGATGACTTGACTGTCTTTTCTAAAACTGAAGAAGAACATCTGGAACATCTGAGAAAAGTTTTTGAAAAATGTAGAAGGTATGGTCTGTCCCTAAATTGTAAGAAGATTGTTTTTGGGCTGCAAGAAGGTAAGCTTCTTGGCCACATTATATCTGAGAAAGGGATTAGGATAGACCCACAGTGAGTTGAGGGAATACTTAAAAATTCACATCCAAGAAACATCAAGAAATTGCAGTCCTTCATAGGGAAGATCAATTTCCTTAGAAGATTTATCCCCAATCTTGCTGAAAATCTTAGGAAAATGACTGAAATGCTAAAGAAAGATGCAGGAATTAAGTGGACTGTTGAAGCCAAGAAATATTTTGAGTCAGTAAATCTTGCACTCACTCAGGCCCCTATACTTATCAGCCCTGACTTCTCAAGAGATTTTCTAATCTTTTCATTTGCTTCCCAACACACAATAGTTGTAGTTTTGCTGCAGAAAAATTCAAAAGGTAATGAACAGCCTATAGCTTTCTTCACTAAAGCCTTAAGAGATGCACCCTTAAAGTACAACATCATGGAAAAGCAGGCCTATGCCCTGATTAAGGCCTTAAAAGACTTTAGGGTGTACATTCTACATTCTCACACCATTACTTTTGTGCCAAGTATAGTGGTCAAAGATATCTTGTCCCAAGACCTTGATGGGAAAAGGGGAAAATGGATTGCAACAATCTTGGAATACGACCTTGAAATAAAACCCACTAAGTTGATCAAAGGTCAAGTCTTGGCCCAGTTAATGGCTGAATCAAACTTGCAGGCCCTTGACATTAACATGATAAATTCCCTAGATGAGCAGGAAGGATTGCCCCATCCAACTGTTGAGGAGCAGTTTCAGAACTCTCCTTGGTATGATGATATCCTTTACGTGCTCACTAACCTCAATGCCCCTCCAGAACTGTCCAAAACAAAGGCCAAATTCATAAAAATCAAAGCTAGAAATTACTGCATTATGAACGAGAGTCTATATTGGAAAAATCCAAATGGCCTTCTACTGAAATGTTTGTCTGAAACTGAAGCTGAAAGAGTCAAACAAGAATTCCATGCTGGGGAGTGTGGAGGCCACCTGAGTTGGAAAACCACTGCAAATAAGATACTTAGGGCTGGTTACTATTGGCCTACACTCTTTAGTGATGTCCATAAAATGATTCTTTCCTGCCACAAATGCCAAATCTTTGAGGGAAAAAGAAAACTCCTTCCCCTTCTTCTACAGCCCATCACCATAGAAGGTCCCTTCATGCAATGGGGCCTAGAATTTATTGGGGAGATTCACCCTTCTTCCTCTGGACAACATAAATGGATCCTAACTACTACAGATTACTTCACTAAATGGATAGAATCCATACCCACTAGGAATGCCACCGATTCTGACATCATTAGGTTCCTAGAAGACTTCATCCTGTCCTGGTTTGGCTGCCCAAGGAAATTAATCACTGACAATGACACTGCTTTCAGATCCAAAAGAATGGTTGAAATCTGTCACAGGTATGGAATATCACTTGGACATTCAACTGCCCATTACCCCCAGGGTAATGGCCTAGCTGAATCATCAAATAAAAGCCTGGTTACAATCATTAAGAAGCTGCTGGAAGAGAACAAAAGATCATGGCATAAAAATTTGATACATGCCTTGTGGGTAGACAGGCTCTCTACAAAGAAATCTATTAGCATGTCACCCTTTCAACTAGTTTACGGGACTGAAGCAGTGTTTCCTACTAGTCTTGGAGTTCCAGTAATCAAGCTTGTTCAGGAGATCCAATCAGAAGAGAACAGTATGGTGAGAAGAATCAATGAAACTATCCATTTACAGCAAATCAGAGAGCAGGTTTATAGCAGAGCTGTCAGGGTACAGGAAGGCATAAAGAGACAGTTTGAAAAAAGAACCAAAGCTTCAGATTTCAAGGTTGGAGATAAGGTTCTGAGATGGGATTCGAGAAGAGAGGACAAAGGAAAACATGGTAATTTTGACAGTTTGTGGCAAGGTCCATATACCATACAAGCCACTGTGGGTCCTAATGCGTTTTTTCTGCAAGAACTTGATGGCACAGAGTTGTTTGGTGGTCCTGTCAATGGCAGGATGCTCAAGCATCACTTCTATTGATTTTTGTTTCCAGTTCCATTTCCATTGTACATATCGTTGCAGTTTTACTTTCAGGAAAATAGAAAAAATATTCCAAAAACAAAGTGAAAGGACAGGTCCAGACATGCTCAAAACATGGACCTTTAAAGCGCAAAGAACAGATCCAGATAAGCTCATGCATTTTCCAGAGTAAGTGCATACTCCAGACCAAGTGAATAAGCAAGGCATGTTTGAAAGTCTTGGTCTGGAGTTTGCTCTTGCTCAGAAAAATTCTCAAAATAAGGCTCACGAAGACATCCTACCTCAAGATTACTCCATACAAGAAGAAAAGAGTAACTGGTCCTAATATGCTCAAAATCTAGACCAGCAGTGAAAAGAAGAATCAGCTCTAATCTGCCCAAAGCCAGAGCTGAAATTGAAGAAAGAGGTGACTCCAATATTCTCAAAACCTGAGTCACGGAAAAAGAAGGATGTTTCAAAGTTGCAGACTTCAAGCCTTCAAAGTTTTGTTTCAATTTTCGGCACTTTCCATTCACAGCAAGTCAGACAGCTTAATCCTGGCTTGGCTGTTTTCAATTTCCTGTCTTAGAATGTAGGTGAAGAAACCTATTGGACAGTTTAATCCCAACAGGTAGTAGATTAGGTAGAGAAATAGATGAGGCCAACAGTCTAATCTGGCCTCATGGAGAAATAAGGGTAGATTTAGAGTAGGTTTGTTTTTGTTTTGAAAATAAAATGTAAAGGGTCTGCTAGTTCAAATGCACCCAAGGGAAAATTGTATAACTGTAGTTTGGGTAGGTAGATTGGTTGAGGGAATAATTTTTCTGATGTTTCTATCATACTGTGGTAGCTAAAATTGAAGAAACAATATGGTTTATGACAACAGGTATCTGGCCTACTCAAAATATCATCTCTAGTTTCTTGACTCCTCTAAGGAGCAGCCATTCCCATGTGGAGCCACTGTTAGCCCCCTTATGGAATTCTTGACAAGTAAGCTGGGGGCTAGATTGTTCTGGAGCCTCCAAGGAATGCCTTTCCCCTGAAAATTCATCCTGCTTGGAGTCTCTCTATGCTAGGCCTTATATACATCCTCTTTGCTGATCTATTCCTCATAAGGGGCCTTTTTACCCCTATATCCTGCAAACTTCCCCATCTCAACCTCTGTTTTCCCTTTGTCAAAATCCCCCCTTCCTTATGCTTAAATTCCTTGAAACCCCCTTGAAATCCTTTCCCTACCCCTATTTCGGCCTTTCCTACCCTTCATTGCTCTATCGTTACCCCTGGCTGGCCCCAAATTACATTGAAAATGAGTAAAAATACATACATTTCACATATGAGGCCTTAGCCCCTTCCCCATTAGCCTTCGCACCTTTTTCCATAAGACCCGGCACCGTGACCTAGGCTTTTTCCTTGCGGGGGTTTTTCTCTGTCCGTAGAGTCAAACCATGGAACCCCCGCAGTTGACTCCTCAGGATGTGGGAAAACCTGATCAAACGGTTGTTATTCACTATGGGGGGTCACTCCAAATTTCCCGCGCCCGTACACCTTGGCCCCCCAAAGTTCATCTCCACTGTTCGTTTAAATCCGTGGATCGACGGTTCATAGCCAGAGCGCTTCGGGCGCATTTTCCACCATTGATCCGTCCCAGATCCGACGACGCAGTGCTTACATGAAACGGTGGTCCCCACCCCACCTTCGCGTTTCAAAACCCGCCGGTAAATTCCGCACCACCATCTGCAAGTTAGCGGTTTTCTTCCATCACCCAACGATTCCACTAGCCGATCGCCGCGTGTCCTCTATACAAACCTAAAACCGCTTTCATTTCACGCGATATTGTTCGGGTGATAGATAGGTAGCGGAATAAACTACGACTGTCAGATCTTGGAGCCCTCATCCAACGGTGCTCATTCATCGAACCTGCGCACTGCTTAACGCTCGACCATCATGCCTGCTGGTCCACCGCCTGTTGCTCCCGACCGTTGATCTCCACCCTGGTTGACGGTCCAGATTTGTTTATCCTTCATTGACCGTTCCTTGTCGTCTCGCCTCGCCACGTCACCTCCACGTGAGCATCTCGTACACCCCCCGTACAGTCTCTCATTCTCTTGCGTATATACGTTCAAAGTTCGTGTTTTTTAATTTTTTTCATGCATTTTCGCTCTGTGTTCCGCTAACCCCAACCAGAGCAAGTTTTCACTGTTTCCTCTGTAATTTCTTCTGCCATGTCACCAAATGCATCCATTACGTCCATCCACCTCATCTGTCATTCACCTTCATGGTTTTCTTCACAGTTTGTTGTTTTGCAGGGTCACTAGCGGTGAAAGACTCTATATTTCTGTTGTACCATCTTAATGGAGAAGTTTGCAGATAGAACTAAATCCTAGGGCCGGTGCTGCTATAGAATTTTCAAGGAAAGCGGCTGATGGGATTTGCACTAAATAAAAGCAGGATTTCAAACTCTGAAAATCTCCCATCGCCATTAAAACCCGAGCTAACCTGTCAGAGATGGAATTGAAGCAGCGGAGTGTCCCAGTACAGAGCAGAGAGAATAAGGCAAACTAATGAAGATCTTAAGTCTTAATCACAAGTTTAGAATGCACAACAGCAGTTTTAAGACCTAGAGGATCCATCCAAAAGGTCCTATGCACAGTAAAAGAATGTCCCTGAAGGAATTTCTACCCTAACAGCAGCTCAAAGAAATCAGAACATTTATGAAGCAGACCTTTCAGCAGTTATTTACCATTTGTCTATTCTCCACAAGTACAACAGAGTATGGCCGCCACAATGTAGCAAAGTCATGTCTGGAGTAAAGGAAAATATGAAGAAGATCATCCCTACATATAGAGGTGACAGACATTAAATACTCAGTATTCAAACAGAATGGGCCTCGGCCCTATTTCTCTACTCTGTGTTTAATGATACATTTAATTTTCACCTACCTTCTCGTTCAATTTTCTATCCACCATCTGCTATAAAGCACAGAAGGAAACATTGTAATGGTTATTGATGAGATATCAGTGAAATGCAAGTATTCTCCTCTTGAGATAAGTTCTCTGTGTATATTGTAAGATAGGCTGAGATTTGATGTATTCAGACTGAATGTTCAAGCTGTGGGCAATGTTGTACCTGATTGGTTTTGTTTTTAATATGACAAGCATGTTTCTTTGGATCCTGATCTAAAGCAGCTGGTGATGTTTCCTCTTTCTCTGTATTTTTTATTGACTTGCTCTTATTTCATGTTTCATTTCATTTCATTTCTACTGGCTTGCATCAGAAGATTGGCATAGGATTCACCCTTGTTAGGTGCCCTATGTTGCTGCTCTCCCAGCCCTTTATTTTTTCTGCTTAAATGTGTATCTGAATATTGATTTCAATTGGTTTAACTAGTGTAGTGGATGTTATTTCCTGCTCTCTGATGTATGAATTGATGAAATCTATATTTAGATGTTCTGGTTAGGATTTAGCTAGAAGGTTTGGGAACACTGGGGACTAGTATTAACCTTGTCCACTAGGATCCTTGCACGACCAGCTAACCTTTCTAAGATCCCTTTTATTGCCTCTGATTTGGTCCAAGTAGGTCTGGAGTTAAATGACCTCTGACCTGATCTATAGACTAGACTAGATGGTTCTCCTCCTTTCATTTTCAGTCCTTAATGTTCCATTCCACCCAGTATCTCTAAAGATCCAGATAATTTAGATGACTTTCCCAACTGAAAGCTTGCACATTGAACACAAGTAAACCCTTTCTTGACTCCATTTCCCAATGGCCTTGATGTTCTTTGAGTTATCTACCTTTGCCTAGTTTACTCTATGCTCGCCCTTGCCTAATATTGGACTCTTCTTTCTTTATTCCCAATAACCAAACTCTTAATCAAACAAACAAACCTTGTGCTTCATACATAGCCTAATACCTTCAAACTGAACTCCAAAGTTATACCTTTGACATATCATAGAGAGATCCCTCTCTGAACCTAGGAGGGCTAGATCCTGAGGTTCCAAAGTGGTTCTATGTTGTCTCATCTTTTGGTCTTTCCAACCTGGCCAAAACATGGGAACCCCAACATAAACCACTTTGGGATTCTAGGATCTAGCCCTCCTGAATCCAGAGAGGGATCTCTCCAATATGTGTAAAGATGGATTTATCTTTAAGGTTTTGGGTGATGATTTTAGGCTAGTTATGAAGGGAGAGGGTTTTTTGTTTTTTGTTTTGGATGGTTGAGCATGACTATGGCCTGAGTGGAAAAGTTCTAAATGCAAAGAGTTTCAAGGGTGAGAAGTTGCAAGCAAATAGAACAAGCTTTGGTGAAAAAGATGGATAATTGCAGGTTTTAGTACATTGGGCTATGGAGTAATAATAAGGTTTTAATTGAAACAATAGGTTCAAGAGTGGTCTATGGGGCAAGTCATATATGTCTAAGGACCTCTTTAAAATTGGTTTATGGAATTAAATGATACAATAAGAAGGGGAATTAAACAAATGAAGAACGAAGAGCAGCCCAGGATCTGGTAAGTACTTTGAAACTAGCTAGCCTTTGACAAACACTTAAGAATAACATAAAAGAAATCTAGGATCTGGTAAGTAATTCAAAACTAGCCAGCATTTGATATACTTTCAATAGAAAAAAAATTAAAACACAAATGGAAATACAAATGGTAACAAAGAATGGCCTACGATCTGGTAAGTACTACGAAACTAGCCAAATTTCAACACACTCTTAGGGAAACTTTCAGTCAGTCTTTTGGGATAAAAATAGGACTAGGTCTCACCATATCTTCCTTAGTTAATCTCTACTTAACATGAAATGAAAATAACTTTCAAGAATAACAATTAGCTAAACAGGAGGACAAGGGAACCCCAACATTCCTACTGTTTGAACTGAATTAAATCATTCCCAAATAACAGAGATTGGAAGAAAACATTTAGGTAAAGCTTATCAGTCAGAGAAAGGTACTGATATATAGTAAATCCTAACTCTATGCTTGTTGTTCTTTACAAGAGAAAATGAACAAAGTGGAAACATAAATAAAATAAAAATTTACAATAAGAAATAACATCACTGTCGACATAGACCAGGATCCCATAAATCAGCTTGTATTTATGCTTCAAATGAGTTACAGCTTTAAGTCCATTTTTTTAGGTTAGCAATCATCTTCACTTCTCTGTCTAACTATTCTATCACAAGAAGAGCTTCAAGAGCCTTTGAACATTATTTACAATCAGAAGTTTTGAGCACAAGTATATTTCAAAGTTCTACAACCAACATTTTCTCATCTTCTACGGAAGTATTTATAGAAGGAATGAGGAGGTGGGATCTAATAAAATATCTCTTGGGTCAATTAATACAGACTTAATGCTTCTCGGCCTTTGAGGGGCTTGATGGATAAGTTTACATATGTTTATCTGTATTAATTGATTTACATTTAAGATTAAGCTCGGTGGGAGCTTTGTTGACTTTTAAGGCTCTATGTCATGTTATAGTAACTCTGCTGATATTTTTTGCATTAATTTCCTTGGAAGAATTAACTATTTGGTTGCGCTGAGGAAAATATATGGTTTTATGATCATAATTCATCCTCAGTTGAATGCTTGTGACTACAGGTGGCAATGGGTAGTTGAGAGGAATCAATTGGCCTTTGATGTGGCAGTGGAGGCCCTTTTGTCTGTTAAACACTTATGATTTTATTTTAACTTTGTTTTAATTTGGAGGATTAGGATTTTGATAATAAATCTTGGCCGTAATCCCCCAAAATTTGTCTTCAATCCTCTGTTCTACTGTGTTTTAATCTTCGAAACTGATACTATTTTAATTTGATTAAATAATATTGTGTCTTGTTGATGTGCAGGGCTGCACAGGGCTCATATGGCGTCAATGCCCATGAAATATTGATGAAACGTAGCGTAGAACCCTTTAGAATGATCTTCCTTTTAAATAAACAAAGCTCTGAGGATCATCACCCTCGGCTTTATCTTTTCTCTTTAAAATATTTTGAAATTCATTTGAACCTGTGAAAAACATACAACTGTTATGAAATCCTGTGTTTATTGGGTAAAATGCTTAGAAGGCTGTGGAGAGGAGCATGGATATTGGATGGCATCATCCAACAGTGAAGATTTCATTTGTGGGAGGTTAAAGAGGAAAGCGGGGAAGAATGAAGTCGAAACCATTGATTGCGCAGAGATCGACAGTTGGGATTGGTTGTGAGTAAACAAAATGAATGAGTCACTTTATTTGGAAAATAGCAGAAAAGTGAAGAAATGGGTTAAAAACCTTTGTTTTGGAGGAAAATATGATGAAAAAAGAGTTTGGGGTTCGGGATGATCATGGGCCATCAGATGAGATCGGCCTACAAGATCAAGGACAGAGATTATATGTTAAGCACCTTTGGAATAGGTAGAGGGTGATATGTAAATGAAGGTTTAAATCTGAACCATTGATCTGCAGAGATCAATGGTGGAGGGCATGCACGATAACACACAAGGGAAAAGAGGGAAAGTGGTTTCGGGGAGGTTAAACCATTGGTTTCGCGCGGAGAAGAGGTGGGCAGGAAGTTTTTCCTTTTGGAACGTGATATGCGTCCCCACCCGACACGTGGCATCAGAAAACCGCTGATTTTTCATGCCCTTTGGAAAAATAAACTTCGTGCTGAAAGTCACACGACTTGGATTGTGGACCGTTATATCTGGGACCTCAAATCCAACGAAGGAGAATGAGCGCGATATGAGATAGATGCGCGGGAAGAACGAGGATGGGTGGTTTCGATCTGGGCTATTGGATCAAACATATCAAAGGTGAGGATTTTATCTGGGGAATAAACAGAATAATACAATGGTGGAAGATGGGTTAATAAGGGTCGTTGATCTGCAGAGATCAACGGTCGGGATTTGGCCTAAAACATTAGAACACGGGGCACATAGATTTAAACCAAAGTCAGGAAATGCGATCTGGACCATCTGATCTAGACACGTGGATGATCCAGATGCAATCGGAGGCATTCAATCAGTGGGGGGAAGAATTTGCACAACACCAATGCGATTGAGCACTGACCGTCAATCTATAGATCAGATTGACAATGGGGAATGAATCAAAGGGTTCTGAAGTGGAGGCAAGGATAATGATCAGAGTGAATGTGGGCCATTAGATCTGGGATATGGTAGATAGATCCAACAGCGGAAGATCCATCGGGGAATTCCAATCAGAGGGGAGAAACAAATGCACCCAACAAAAATTGTGATGCGATGTAGCGCGGGCCATTTGATCGGCTCAAGATCAACGGTCGATATCGTTTTAAAACTCACACCGGCGGAAACCCTTTAAAACATAGGAAAACCAAAAATTAAATGAAAAAAAAAGGTTTTATGGTGTCGGGCGGGTTCTATATATATATGAAGTGAATAGGCACCTGTCTGCGGAGCCTTTGACTATATGGAAAACAAAAAGGGCCCAGGGCTTATGCATAAGGGCCAATCAGGATCGGAACTTCGGAATTGGTATTTCAATCTAACCATTTAACTTTTGCGATGTGATTTGGCGCTTGGGACTTTAACTCTTGGTCCTAGGAAAAATTATATGGAGTAAAGCAGGGGGGGGGGGGGGAATTTTATAAAGGGACTCAATCGCATCGAAAGTTTTGGTGCAGGTCTTTCAATCTACCCATTTTTCATTAAAGAACATAACTCTGGCGCATTTAGACAAATCTTTGGAAAAAGTGGGTTTATGACTTTACAAAGGAAAATATCAATCGGGAATGGATTACACAATGTTTTTAGCGCCTGATTGTGGGCACTCAAGTTATATGGAGCGATAAGATGATCGGGAGCTATAAGCACAGGGCTTAATCGCATCAGAACTTTTGTCATGGAATAAAGACTTGCACGCTTGGATTTGTGTGATGCGATAAGCCCTTAAATGTCTTAGCAGCTAGTTCTAGCACCAGGGCATATAATGGGGAAGTGGTTAGGACTTAGCCCAAGGGGGCTTAAGTCTATAATACAAAAAGTGTATTTTTATGAGTTTTTGAGGATTTTTTGATGGATTTGGGGGTTTCGGCAGAGTTAAAAAAGGAGTTTTAAACTCTATAAAGGGCATTTCATGAAGGGGAAATTGGGAAAACTAAAAGATAGAGGAATTTTATGGGAATGAAAGGGGTAAAAATGGCGGTTAGTTTTGAAGTGGAAGGAGGGGAAAATGGTGTTTGCAGTAGTATTTTCTCTTGGGAAACAACATAATTTTTTAGTTTTGAAAAGGAAGCAGCATTGAAGATTTAGACAAATGGCAAGATGTCTTCATGAGTCTTCAAGAGGTAACACTTTTTTGCAACAAAATTTGTTCCTTGAAGGCTCCAAAAATGTTTTAGCCACCATTTGATATGAAAATTTTTATTGGTGGCTAACAGTGGCTCCACTTGGGGATGGTGCCTTCTTGAAGGCATCAAGAACTTCAAACCTGCATTATCTGGGAGGTTGATCAATGCCTCATCCATTGGGCTGCCTTTCCTTACTTGGATGATCTTATTTTTCTCTGAAAAAATATTAGCAGCCACAAAAACAATGGATATTTCATCAACAAGCTTTCTACCTACCGAATCCTACTGATCTAACATTTTTTCTTCTTTAGAGTGCACTTGGATTGACAAACTCTTTCACAATATTTTATTCTTTTGAAAGCATAAAATATAATCTATTTCTACTCCTTATTTCTCCATGAACTCAGATTAAACAGTTGATTCCATATGATTCTCTACCTAATCTACCAATCTATTAGGATTAAACAGTCTAACAGATTTTATTCTCTAATTTCTACAATAGAAATTAAAAAGCATACAAGTCAGGATTGAACAGTCTAACTTGATGCTGGTCTATGGCATAAAAAACAAGTTGCACATAGATATTATTTTGCAGAAAATTAAAAGAAAATGGAAGGCTTAAGATCTAAAAGTTCAAAGCACTTATTTCATCTTTTTTATAGCTCTGTTTTGACTCTTGTTTGAGCTATTCTTCTTTTATCAACTGATTCATATTTTGAGCTGATTAGAACCTATTATTCCTCTATTTTTTACTCACAAATTTAAACATATTTGAGTCATATTTTCTTTGGAAACTTAGGTTCAGATTTTGATCATGTTTGAACCTTTAATTTCTAGCCTAATCTACCTACTGATAAGCCAAGATTGAACAGTTTGGCGAATTGAATTCACTAATCCTATCAGCAGTAAATTTAAAACTAATTAGTCAAGATTAGGTTGTTTGACTAACTAGAAGTGTGTTTTTTAGGAGTGGCATTTAGGCTTTCACACTTTTATATTTGTTTCTCTTTTTGTTGGTATGGGGTTGTACCTTTATTGTTTTTACAATCTTCCCTCTTTTCTTTCTTTCACTGTTTTTGTATTTTTGATTTTTATAACTTTGAATGCAATGGTGGATGAAATATTTATAATGGAAAAAAGATAAAAAGGCTTTCAGAACATGAAATGGATCAAGAGAAGTAATTTTTTAGCATCCTGCCATTGACAGGACCCCCAAACAATTCTACTCCATTCAACTCTTGTAAGAAAAAGGCATTATTACCAGCAACTGAATGGATGGAGTAAGGGCCAAGCCATAAGTTATCAAATTTTCCATGGTTGGCCTTGTCTTCCCTTCTTGAGTCCCATTTTAAAACTTTGTCCCCAACATTAAAATTGTTGGCCTTTGTTCTTCTGTCAAAAAGCTTTTTAATTTTGTCCTGCTTCTGCAATGCTTTGTTATAAACCTCCTCTCTGGTTTGCTAGAGGTGAATAGTCTGATTTATCCTTTTGATCATGTCATTATCTTCAGACTAAAACTCTTGAATTAACTTCATAACTAGCACACCAAGGCTGGTAGGAAAGATTGCATCAGTGCAATACACAAGCTGGTAGGGTAACATACCAATAGATTTCTTCAAAGTCAATCTGTTAGCCCAAAGTGCATGCACCAGCTTTGTGTGCCAAGAATTTTTGTTGTCCTCCAACAACTTCTTGATTATGTTCACTAAACTCTTGTTTGAGGATTCTACAAT
This sequence comes from Pinus albicaulis, assembly GCA_034641835.2. Classification (NCBI taxonomy): domain Eukaryota; kingdom Viridiplantae; phylum Streptophyta; class Pinopsida; order Pinales; family Pinaceae; genus Pinus; species Pinus albicaulis. The sequence goes on along the minus strand of CM076575.1, from coordinate 2,005,142,550 downwards.
TCCATTACCTTGAGGGTAATAGGCCATGGAATGCCCCAATGTTATCTGATACTTGTGACAGAACTAAACCATCTTCTTTGATCCAAATTCTGCTGCATTATCAATGATGATCTTAGTAGGGAAGCCAAATATAGAGAGAATATTATTCTCCATGAATTTTATGATAATAGAATCATTGGCCTGCCTACACAGGATGGCTTCTATCCATTTAGTGAAGCAGTATGTGGCAGTGAGAATCCATCTATGCTGAGCTAAAGATGATGGATGGATTTCACCTATGAAGTCAAGTCCCCACTATTGAAAATGGGCTTCAACAGTGATTGGATGTAGAGCAAGAGGTAGCAGCTTCCTTTTGCCTTCAAAAAGTTGACATTTATGATAGGCAATTATCATCTTATGCACATCAAGAAAAAGAGTAGGCCAATAGTAACCAGCCCTCAATATTTTGTTGGATGTTGTCTTCTAGTATAGGTGGCCTCCACACTCTCCTTCATGGAACTCGTGCTTAACCTTCTCTGCATCATACTCAGGAAAACATTCAAGAAATATACCACTTGCATTTTTCCAATAAATACATCTATCTATAATGCAATAGTTTACAACTTTCAATTTCAAAAAACCTTTCCTTTGTTTTTGTCAAACTAGGAGGTGTATTCAAATTAAGCAAAACATAAAGAATATTAGCATACCAAGAGGAATTCATAAAATGGTCTTCAACAATGGGTGTTGAGATTTCCTCTTGATCATCTAAAGAATTAATCATATTAATATCAAGAACTTCAAAATTTGATTCAGCCATCAATCTAGCTAGACCTTGGCCTTTGATGAGTTTAGTGGGTTTTATCTATAAATCATACTCAAGAATAACAACAATCCACTTACCTCTCTTATCATCTAGGTCCTGTGTTATAATTTCTTTGACAACTAAATTTGGGACAAAGGCAATGATGTGTGAGTGCAAGATGTATACTCTGAAGTCTTTCAAAGCTTTAACCAAAGCAAAAGCTTGCTTCTCCATAATGTTATAATTCAGAGGGGCATCCCTCAAAGCCTTGCTAAAGAATGTAATAGGCTGCTCTTTTCCTTGTGGATTCTTTTGTAAAAGGACAACAACTATTGTATGTTCCGATGCAAATGAAAAAATAATAAAATCTTTTGAAAAACTAGGACTTATTAGAACCGATGTTTTGGTTAATGCTTGTTTCACCAGTTCAAAGGAATTCTTTGCTTCCAAGGTCCATTTTACCCCCTGATCCTTCTTCCACATGTTTGTTATATTCCTAAGGAGCTTAGCCAAGTTGGGGATGAACCTTCTCAAAAAGTTAATCTTTCCAATGAAAGATTGCAACTCCTTCATGTTTCGAGGATGAGGGATTAGCAGTATGGCCTCAATCCTCTTTGGATCTATATTAATACCCTCTTTTGAAATAATGTTCCCAAGAAGTTTACCTTCTTGGAGACCGAATAGTGTTTTCTTAGGGTTCAAAGATATACCAAACTTTCTGCATCTCTCGAATACTGTTCTTAAATTTTCTAAGTTCTCTTCATCTATCTTTGAAAAAAAAATAACATCATCTAGGTATATAATGATGAAGTGGCCCAGTTCTTTGGAGAATGCTATATCCATGGCTCTTTCAAAATTTTCTCCAACATTCATTAGACCAAAGGGAATTTTCACATACATGAAAGTGCCCCATGGTGTAGTGAATGTTGTCTTTAATTGATCATCAGGGTGAACTAAGATCTGATTGTACCCTGAGTAGCCATCAAGCAAATAAATTATTCTAGACCCTACCACCCTTTGTAAAATATGATCCATATTAGGTAAATGGTAGTTGTCTTTCAATGAAGCTTTGTTTAAGTCTCTAAAGTCTATACAAAGCCTGATATCTCCAGTTTTCTTCCTAACAGACACAATATTAGACACCCACTCAGAATATCTAATAGGGACAATGATACCAGCTTCATACATTTTCTTGATTTCCTTCTCAACCAGTGGCAAGTGAACAGGGTTTATTCTGCACAGCTTCTGTTTGAATGGTTTTTGGTTTTCCTTGAGAGGGATTTTTTGCTGTATTATTTCAGTGTCATATGATTTAAGATATTTGTAACTCCACGCAAAAACATCAAAAAACTCCTTAAACAACTCTATGTATTTAAGTTTAATTTGAGCTGGTAAGGTCTTAGACAGTTTAATCATCATTGGTTTAAGTTCACTGCCTCTATTGCACTCTTCCACTTCAGTCTCTACAGGCTCCATTTTTGGGTTCTTGGTCACATCATTAAAATCGAAAAACTCTTCTAAAGGGGCCAGACCCTTAGGCAAACTCTGATCATTAGACTGCAAAGTTTCTAACTCCTCAGACACATCTGTTTTTTTCTCAAGTTTGCTAAACAAAAGATTAATATTGGCAAGCTCAGGAGACAGTTCTTCTTCACCAAGGAAATTTTCTTCACTATTGTAGTTTGTTTCATAATTTGAGTCTGAACTGTTTAGTTAGAATTAATTTATAAATTGCATGAAGTCTTCTATTTGTTTGTCTCCGTCGAAAACTTGCCAGTATTTTTCATTATCAGGAACGGATGGTCTGAATTTTATCTGAGTTGTGCAATCTTTGGTTTCATATGGCGTTAAGCATGTTCTAGCTGCAAAGGCTAAGCTGTGGGCTGCGATATTTCTTTTTCTTGGGACAAAAATTACCTGGCACTCCTCAAAAGTTTTTAAAATATCCATGACATCATTTCGATAGGCCCTAAGTCTTGGGTGATTTACGTTGTATTCCCCGTTGACTTTCCTAATGATTAATTCAGAATCCCCAAATGCTTTGATTCTTTTGGCTCCTAACTTTTCAAAAAACACAAGCCTAAAAGCAGGGCTTCATATTCCGCTATGTTATTTGAACACTAGAAGTTTAATCTACAGGAAACATTTTCTGTGTGGTTGTTTTCAGTGTCGCAAATCCAGACACCTGCACCAGCATTGGTTCTAGTGCATGACCCGTTAAAATTCATACTCCATAGAGGACTAGATTCAGTTTCATCTTGGTTACTGTCCTCTCCAACTAACGTGCTTTCAAGTTGTTGTGGAAAATCAACACTTAGTTGTATTTGTTTTAACTCCTCAGGTTTTTCGCTGTGTTGAGGGTTTTTTTCTTGACTGTCAAGGTTAAAAAGCGATGGATGCATGATTTGAAGCTCAAGACCTATGTTTGGTTTGCTAAAGTTTAAAGGGTCAGCAAACTTCTCTGACACTTCTATGGTGTTCACCTCTTTCTCTCTATCAGCCATTAATTCTGTTAGAGTGACTTGTTCACCAAGAGTTTCATCGTTAATTAGGATAAAATAATCTAGGCCTGTGTTTATAGAATAAAGAGGAGAGTTTTGAGGTCTGTCTTGACTTGTAACTGTGTATTGCATATGGGACTCCCTGTATAGTCTTCTAGTCTGACTGAAAATAGGGATAGTCGCATAGGTCATGTCCATCTGCATAGTTCGTTGTAACTTAGCCCCCCCAAGATCTTGATAATAACATTCCATAATTTGGGGGCACATCCGCCACAACAATATTCATGACTAAGCATTTGGCTGGAATTTGTGCTAAGTTAACACAGATGTCTTTTATCAATCCTAAAAATTTTAATTTTCTTGAGTCAAACGAATAAAGGTATTTATAAGGTCTGGCGATTTCTAGACCCAGGCTCTCCATCACAGCTTTAGGAATTAAATTATGAGAAGCCTCAGAATCATGCATAGCATTGTGAAAAAAAATTTCATGAACATTTAAACTCACATAAAAGGGAGGAACAGGTCCCTCTTGATACTTACCTTCAATCTTTGGACCAAAAATAAGCTCTATCTAGTCATCATTAATATTTACTGTGTCATTATTCTCTTCAATGTTTAAAGCCTTTAAAATTTGGGTCTTATATACATTCTGGGTAGCTAACTCAGTCAAGGGAACAAAGATTTTAATTTTGGAAATTTCTTGCTCCAAGCTGAAAAGAATTTGACTCTTTGAAGTACTTGTCTCAGCCTTATTAGCTACCACTCTATAAACAACATATGCTTGCTGATTTGTTCTATTTACATTTGACAAAATGGTTTTAACATGAGTACTAGCTGAAGTGTTAGTACTGCTAAGATCTGCACTCTGCTTTGTAACATTGTGAGTTCCTTTCTCTTTACCTTTATCAAAATTTATAGCTACTGTCTTGTCCTTCTGTTTGACAATTTTGGGTTTGTTTACAGTGCTGTTTTGTGAATATTTGTCAGAGGTTTTGGCGTTGGGAGTTTGTTGACTGGTTTTTCTTGTAAGGTAATATTCTCTTTGAGTTTCTATGATGACATTTTCCATGTCCTGATAATAACTTTCATCATTATCTCTTTTGTCATCATAGGATGTGTAAAGACCTTGTTTTCTATCATAATGAATCTCAAAGTCATCATTATCTACTCCCAGCATGTTGATATAATTATCCTTTGTTATTTCATCAATTTCCTCAACCTCACGCACATAGTTTTGATGAAAGGGAGGAGTGATATGTTGACCATCTTCCCTAGGTCTATTTGGAGGTTGGTTCCTTCTAAAATTCTAATTCTGGTTCTGGTTTCTGTTTTGAGGAGCAGTTTGATTTTGGCTTGCTTGTGATCTCTCAAGGATGCTCATTTTCTTCATCGTCTCCTCCATCATTTTTTCCATCTTTGAGCTGGAAGTAGAAGGGGTAGATTCCTTTCTGAAGGACACTATCTTCTCATTCTTCATTCTTGCTCTCTTCTCCATTAAGTTAACTTCCACATCAAGAGCTCCTTTTTGCATATCTTCAAGAGTTGCAGGATCTCTCTCTCTCAGATCATAGGCCATCTCGGGGTCAAACCCTTCAGGAATTTTTTTTAGAGATGAGCCTTGTGGAGGTTTTAAATCTGGGGAAAGTGCATTATATACCCTGTTAAATATAGTGCAGTAAGCTTGCACACTTTCCCCAGTGTTTCTATGGAGGTTTTTGTAATAAGAAAGGACTTGTAGAGGATTCTTATTTACTTCCCATTTGTTTAAGAATGTCTAATGGAAGGCTTGGAGATCATTGATACTATGGGGGGTTAAGCCTTCAAACCATTTTCTTACTTCTCCCCCCAGACTCTGAGAAAATAATCTAAGCTTAACAGAATCATCATCAATTTCGTTTCTGTCAAAGTAGTCATTCATCTTATCCACATGTTGTGATGCAGTAGTAGCATTACTAGCATCATATAATGGAATTTTGGACTGATAGTCCTATGGAATATTGACTAATGGTACAGGAAGGAATAAGGGAGCATACCATGTTGCCATGATATGTGGTGGAGGAGGATTTACAAGAGGTGGATTAACAAAATGGAAAATGGGCTGAAGTGGAGTGGTTTGGATAGTGGATGTTTGGTGAATAGATGTGGATGGAACAACAGTAGATTGCTGAGTTGATCTTGGATAAGAGACACCTAAATTGAAAAGGAAACATGAATCAGGCGGTGTTGTTTCTCTACTACCAGGATGTTCACTTGCTTCCAGGGATGAAAGTGAAGACTCAGAGTCTAGCTGAATTATATCATCAAATGACCTAGTTCTAAATGGATTTACTAAGTCAACTTGTGAATGTTGTAGAGCTGAAATATTTTCAGGAACTGAGTTAGCTCTCAAGGGTGATCTGAAAACAATTGATAATTTAATCCTAGGAGACTCCCTAAGGATACTTTCTGGTTTATCAACTATCTCTGGTGGGTCACGGTCAGGATAGGCTCTAGTATGAATCTTTCTAGCAGCCACTATGTTGTATTCTTCAGACCCTACTAAACAAGAAAATTTCAACCAGGTATGACAGTCTTTAAGAGGTTAACTAATCTGTTTACACAAATTTTAATCCTACAGTCCTCTAATTGAGTTCAAATGATGTTATAATGATAAGGGTTCTCCCTAGTGAAGTCTTAAGGTCTGTTAAGGATTGTGGAGTCGCCAAGTGGAAGATTTTAGCTATTTTGGAGGTAAAAGGTTTTATGGTCCATCACCATGTTTATTGAATTCCAATTTGAAATATTTTTGTGTTTTCTGAGTTATTTTTCAGTTGTGTGGTTTCTAAAAGTGTCCTGAATATGTTTCAAAACTTAGATATGGTTATGAGACAAAGACAATCTACTCTTATGGCTAAGCCAGCTGATATTTCAAGGTTAGATAAACTCTTAAGAGAATCCTAGGGTTTACCTAGTTTGTCACTGATTAAAACAAGTTTTCATCATGATCACCATTTGTTTGGTAGTGCTTGAAAAGGCTACTTTTACTCACAAGTTTTTATGAAACTTTTAAGGGAACCAGAGTTTTTGGGTTCGGTCCCCAGTGGAGTCACCAGAAATGTTAGCTCCATGTAATCAGCAAGATTGGAAAAGTCTGAAAACAGGGAGAAACATCATTTCAACCACTTTGGGATTCTAGGATCTAGCCCTCCTGAATCCGGAGAGGGATCTCTCCAATAAGTGTAAAGATGGATTTATCTTGAAGGTTTTGGGTGATGATATTAGGCTAGTTATGAAGGCCGAGGTTTTTGTTTTGTTTTGGATGGTTGAGCATGATTATGGCTTGAGTGGAAAAGGTATAAATGCAAAGAGTTTCAAGGGTTAGAAGTTGCAAGAATATAGAACAAGCTTTGGCCAAAAATATGGATAATTGCATGTTTTAGTCCATTGGGCTATGGAGTCATAGTAGGGTTTTAATTGAAACAACAGGTTCAAGAGTCGTCTATGGGGCAAGTCATCTATGTCTAAGGATATCTTTAAATTTTATTTATGGAATGAAACGATACAATAAGAGGGGAATTAAACAAATGAAGAACAAAGAGCAGCCTAGGATCTAGTAAGTACTTTGAAACTAGCCAGCCTTTGAAAAACACTTAAGAATAACATAAAATAAATCCAGGATCTGGTAAGTACTTCCAAAATAGCTAGCCTTCGATTTACTTTCAATATAAAAACATATAAAACACAAAGGGAAACAAAAATGATAACAAAGAATGGCATAAAATATGGTAAGTACTTTGAAACTAGCCAGCTTTCAACACAATCTTAGGGAAACTTTCAGTCAATCTTTTGGGATAAAGCTAGGACCAGGGCTCACCATATCTTCCTTAGTTCATCTCTACTTAAAATTAAATGAAAATAACTTTCAAGAATAAAAATTAGCTAAATAGGAGGACGAGGGAACGCCAACATTCCTACTGTTTGACCTGAATTAAATCATTCCCAAATAACACAGATTGGAAGAAAACATTTAGGTAAATATTATTATTCAGAGAAGGGTACTGATATACAGTAAATCATAACTCTATGCTTGCTGTTCTTTAGAAGAGAAAATGAACAAAGTGGAAACAGAAATAAAATAACAATTTACAATAAGAAATAACATCACCTTCGACATAAACCAGGATCCCATAAATCAACTTGTACTAATGCTCCAAACCAGTTACAGATTTAAGTCTAGTGTTTTAGGTTAGCAATCATCTTCACTTCTCAGCCTAACTAGTCTATCACAAGTAGAGCTTCAAGAGACTTTGAACACTATTTAAAATCAGAAGTTTCGAGCACAAGTATATTTCAAAGTTCTGCAACCAACATTTTCTCATCTTCTACGGAAGTATTTATAGAAGGAATGAGAAGGTGGTATCTAATAAAAGATCTCCTGGGTCAATTAATACAGACTTAATGCTTCTCGGCCTTTGAGGGGCTCGATGGAGAAGTTTACAAATGTTTATCTGCATTAATCGATTTACATTTAAGATTAAGCTCAGTGGGAGCTTTGTTGACTTTTAAGGCTCTGTGTCATGTTATAGTAACTCTGCTGATATTTTTTTCATTAAGTTGCTTGGAAGAATTATCTATTCAGTTGTGCTGAGGCAAACATCTAGTTTTATGATCATAATTCGGCCTCTGTTGAATACTTGTGGCTACATGTGGCAATGGGTAGCTGAGAGGAATCAATTGGTCTCTGATGTGGCAGTGGAGACCATTTTGTTTATTAAAAACTTATGATTTTCTTTTAACTGTGTTTTAATTTGAAGGATTAGGATTTTGATAATAAATCTTAGTCGTAATCACCCCAAATTTGTCTTCAATCCTCTTTTCTACTGTGTTTTAATCTTCGACACTGATACTCTTTTAATTTGACTAAATAATACTATGTCTTGTTGATGTGCAGGGCCGTACAGGGCTCATATGGCATAAATGCCCATGAAGTATTGATGAAACGTAGCGTAGAACCCTTTACAATTATCTTCCTTTTAAATAAAAAAATCTCTGGGGATCGTCACCTTCAGCTTTATCTTTTCTCTTTAAAATATTTTGAAATTCATTTGAACCTGCACAAAACACACAATTGTTATGAAATCTTGTGTTTATTGGGTAAACTGCTTAGAAGGCTGTGGGGAGGAGCATGGCCATTGGATGGCATCATCCAATGGTGAATATTTCATTTGTGGGAGGTTAAAGAGGAAAGCGGGGAAGAATCAAGTCAAAACCGTTGATTGTGCAGAGATCGATGGTCAAGATTGGTTGTGAGTACAAAAGGTGAATGAGTCATTTTTTTTGGAAAATAGTAGAAAAGTGAAGAAATGGGTTAAAAACCTTTGTTTCGGAGGAAAATATGGTGAAAACGGAGTTTGGGGTTCAGGATGATCATGGACCGTCGGATGAGATCGGCCTATGAGATCAACGACGGAGATTTTATGTTAAACACCTTTGGAATAGGCAGAGGGCAATATGTAAATGAAGGTTTAAATCTGAATTGTTGATCAACAGAGATCAACGGTGGAGGACGCACCTGATAACACACAAGGAAAAAGAGGGAAAGTGGTTTTGGGGAGGTAAAACCACTGGTTTCACGCGGAGAAGAGTCGGGTAGGTAGTTTTTCCTTTTGGAACGCGATATGCGTCCCCGCCCGACACGTGGCATCAGAAAACCACCCATTTCATGTGCCCTTTGGAAAAATAAAATTCATGCTGAAAGTCACGCGACTTGGAATGTGGACCATTAGATCTAGGACCTCAGATCCAACAAAGGAGAATGAGTGTGATATGAGATAGATACGTAGGCGGAATGAGGATGGGTGGTTTCGATCTGGGCCATTGGATCAAACAGATCAACGGTCAAGATTTGATCTAGGAAGTAAATAGAATAAGACAATGGCAGAAGATGGGTTAATAAGGGCCATTGATCTACAGAGATCAACGGTTAGGATTTGGCCTAAAACATTAGAACGCGGGGCACATATATTTAAACCAAATTCAGGAAATGCGATCTGGACCGTCCGATCTGGACACGTGGATGGTCCAGATGCAATCGGAGGCATTCATTCGGTGGGGGGAAGAATTTGCATAGCGTTGATGCAATTGAGCGCTGACCGTCAATATGCAGATCAGATCGACGGTGGGGAATGAATCAGAGGGTTCTGAAGCGGAGGAAAGGCTAATGATCAGAGTGAATTTGGGCCATGGGATTTGGGATATGGTGAATAGATCCAACGATAAAAGATCCATCAAGGAATTCCAATCAGAGGGAAGAAACAAATGCCCCCAACAAAAAATGTGAGGCGATGTAGCGCGAGCTGTTTGATCGGCTCAAGATCAACGGTCGATATTTTTTTAAAACTCACACCGGCAGAAACCCTTTAAAACATAGGAAAACCCAAAATTAAATGAAAACAAAGGTTTTATGGTGTTAGGTGGGTTTTATATATATATGAAGTGAATAGGCGCCTGTCTGCGGGGCCTTTGACTATATGGAAAACAAAAAGGGCTCTAGGCTTATTCATAAGGGCCAATCAGGATTGGAACTTCGGAATTGGTCTTTCAATCTAACCATTTAATTTTTGCGATGCAATTTGGTGCTTGGAACTTTAACTCTTGGTCCCAGGTGAAATTATATGGAGTAAAGCAGGGTGGGGGGGGCAGAGTTTAACAAAGGGACATAATCGCATTGGAAGTTTTGATGTGGGTCTTTCAATCTACCCATTTTTCATTAAAAAACATAACTCCGGCACATTTAGACCAAACTTTGGAAAAAGTGGGTTTATGACTTTACAAAGGAAAATATCAATTGGGAATGGATTATACAATGTTTTTAGTGCCCTACTGCGGGCACTCAGGTTATATGGAGCGATAACATGATCGGGAGCTATAAGCATAGGGATTAATCGCATCGGAACTTTTGTCATGGCACAAAGACTTGTGCACTTGGATTTTTGCGATGCGATAAATGCTCAAATGGATTAGCGCCTGGTTCTAGCACCAGGGCATATAATGGGGAAGTGGTTAGGACTTAGCCCAAGGGGGCTTCAGTTTGTAATACAAAAAGTGTATTTTTATGAGTTTTTGAGGATTTTCTGATGGATTTGGGGGTTTTGACAGAGTTAAAAAAGGAGATTTAAACTTCGTAAAGGGGATTTCATGAAGGGGAAATGGGGAAAACTGAAAAATAGAGGAATTTTATGGGAATGAAAGGGGTAAAAATGGTGGTTAGTTTTGAAGTGGAAGGAGGGGAAAATGGTGTTTGCAGCAGTATTTTCTCTTGGGAAACAACATAATTTCTGAGTTTTGAAAAGGAAGCAGCAGTGAAGATTTAGACAAATGGCAAGATATCTTCGTGAGTCTTCAAGAGGTAACACTTTTTTGCAACAAAATTTGTTCCTTGAAGGCTCCAAAAATGTTTTAGCCACCATTTGATATGAAATTTTTTATTGGTGGCTAACATGGCCCACATAAAATCCCATGTAACGTAGCAAATTACAATTTTCAAGTTTTATTAACATTTATATGTTTACCAATCAAACAATGGACAATTTGTAACAGAATGCAAATAACAGATGTAGAACAGGTGTTTTCGGGTCCCACAATATTTGACGAATCACAATACATCACATTTCGCTTTCCTGCAAATTTTAACGTTTAGAAATAAACATATCTCTTATCTTGTATGATATGCAATCGCATCACATTGCATCCAACATAACTTACTGTGCGAACATTAAGTACAAAACATAAAATCTATGATGTGCACTAATGCGTAGTGCCAACACGTGGCTCCTCCATTCCACCGCATTGCAACTTAATAACCGTACCACATCGCAAAAAAATTAAAATACCTTGCGAACTCACAATGCTTCGTCCACCAATGGTCTGCTACACAATCTAACGGTCCTCACTACTTGCCCTTCTTCATAAACAAGAGCGGGAACTTCTTTACGGGAGGGTCCAACAACACTTTCCACCAACGATCGTACTTTTTTAACTTTAAAATTTAACTTAGTGGTTAATCTCTATTTCATGCGATCTATGATATTGTGTAGTGACAACACGTGTCCCTTATCCACTTCGCATCACACACAAAATAACTTTTCTTGTGATGACCTTAACACTTAAATGCTAAAATTTACAATTTGCGTTTTCAATATCTGCCATTGGTCTTCGTTGGATCCAACGATCCACGCTTGTCTCCTTGCCAATCCACTTCACATTGCAAGTTAAATAACTTAACTTTCAAAGTCTTAAACATAAACACTATACCCTACGATGTGCGATATCTTCACGATTGCGATGTTATTGTCACCGTTGATCTGCACCAGTTCTATGGTCCTCACTGCTGCTTTTAAGTTCAATTGTCCTTCGATCCTCACTGTTTCTTGCAAATTCGATCACCTTCTACTGTGTGCTTAATGCAATATTCAATTCAATAGAGGATTTGTGCAAGATCTATTATCCTCCTTTGTTCTTCTGTTTGTTATTCACTTCAACTTGGTATTATCACGCTTGTTGCACGTTCACGACTCTACCCAGCACATTCAATATTCTACCTAGCACGTTCATGATTATACCTTTATTGTTTTGCTACCTTTGCTCCTTTTCTGCCTTAACTTCCTTTTTTTCCTTTGCTTCTTAGCTTTCATTGATGCCTTTTCCTTTTTGTTTCCTTTGCTACCTTTGCCTTTTTGTTGCCTTTACTCCTTTGGTGCCTTTGCTAATGGTCTAATGCTGCTCCTTGCCTCTTTGATGCTCCTCTACCTCTCTTTTATGTCTTCATATTGCATTATTGCCCAATCTACTTATTTGCCTTATTATTACTAATTATCTGCCCCTTTTCCTTAATGCTAGTTTAGATGATGCTCCTTTGTGCTATTTTCCATCAATGAAAATATTTCCAACATTATCCCCCTTTGGCATTGATGGCAACACTTCCTCCAACACTCCAATACTTCCTCCAAGGCTTCCTCCCCCTTTCATTATAAGAGGTGTCTTTCTTCCTCTGCTTGATTTTTAGAAGAGCTTTTCTTCTTCTGCTTTCTTTTCCTCCCCCTTTGACATAGATGGAAAAGGGTTGCACATTTCTTAGTGTAGTTTCTATCCTTGCATTACTTCTCTCTGATTTGTGTATAGGCCTTGTTCTTCTGACTTTATATCTTGCTGCTCCAGACTGGTGTACAAGAATTGTTGCGAGAACACTTTGAGAATCATTGAACTTCTATGTATATACACAGTAAGCTGATACCATCCCAAAGCATAGAATCCTTACACTTGTATAAAGTTGAAAGTGATGATAAGGACACTTCATAGAGTAAAATTTAACAGAATTATATAATCAAAGACGAATCATTGGAATAATACTAAAATACTAAGAATGCTTCATACGACATATAAAGTCTACTCCAAATATACTTTGGTCTATTTTATGATCTTCATCTGAGAGACATATCTATTGAGGAAGGTTGTAGATGGAATATGTATTCTTCTGCAATACACATCTATAGTACACATTTGTTCAAATATGATGATGCAAATATATATTTTGCAGTTGTGGGTCATCTCTACTTCCTGTCATTGGTGATATGTGCTAGACCGATGATAGGGGTATTACACTAACAGCCAAAAGGTCCTTGATACTGATGTGAAAAATGAATCTCAAGAATCCTTACAACTTGTTGTGAAACTAAACCATATTTCAATCTAAAAGACCCAATGACTTTAAAACTGTACATCATATTTTCAAAATAAAACCTCTGTATGTATGTATGTCAATGATCAACCTCTTTGCAATGGTGAAATACTAGCAATTTTGTTTTGCTAAAGTAGGCTTTATATGAATCAATGAAATATTCTTGAGCTTCAAATAGTAGGATTAAAACAACTAGTCCTTCATACTTCAAATACGTTAATTGTTCTATCATAATGATCTTGAGAAAAACATCTTCAATTTGCTTAATTGAAATCTCAGCAAACATACTTCACATAGTTTTGTGAATGATGTTAAGCAAGAGGCCTTGAAGATATATCTGTACTGACTTGAGGAAGGCATGCAGCTATATCTATAAATAGATACTGCTTCAATGCTTAATATAATACTTCAAATGTAAATACAATAATGATCCTTTAGCACTTTTATTGACCTTTTCATGATTTAATAATGCAACTCGACATTCTCCAGTATTTACAATCAGAAAATACTTTGCAGTAATAAGAGGAACTAGAGCTTAATCCACATATACTATAATGCTGATAATGCTGGGAATAATACCTTGATGTATGTCTACCATAATACTCTGATCCTGATGACCTGTACATTACCACTGCTCTACTGATAACAGTTGGTATTATGTTGATAGGCGAGTTGCTTGTTCCAAATACAAATTGATACGTAATTTGATAATCCATGTACTAATTTCACTTCAGCTCGCATATACACCCATTGTTAATACAAACTTCATAGTTTCTACTATTGAGTTGTCCATTGTTCTCAACAACAATAATCAATATACTGGCATCATTAACCTTTTTATTATTCTATCATTCTATTTTCAAATAATGTCACTACATATTCCTTTCTAGGTCTGCTCCAGAATCATCGCTACTATATATACAATTCAACTATTCTAACATAATGATCGTCAGGAAGACATCTTCAATTTATTTACATGGAATCTAAAAGGGTAGACAACTCATAGTTTTATCACTCATTTAGCTGCTTTCCTCCAAGTGGACCTTCTATTGATGAATGATGTAATGATATAATGATGATAAAAAGTTCTCTTACTCATCCTTCTTAGTTTTTTTCATTTTTAACACTTGCAGTGTGATCATCCTCTATGGATCTTTCGAGTTATATGGCTCGAAACATAATTTTTGTGATTTTAACCATTCATCACTTAGTGTGTTGTTGTATTATTAGCTTACATGTTCATGGATGATGTTCCCTCTATCACCGAGGCTACTTAATTCCTTATCTCCTTCCCTCAACCTACTGGTTATTGAATGCTTTAGGTGTCCTTGTTCCTTTACAGTTCGCTGTCAGAAGAATTATCCTTTCCCTTCCTGAACTTGTAGTTGTTCTTATTCCAGGGAGCTCTTCTTAGACTAATTTTATGGGAACTTTTTATGAACTTCTCTCCCCCATGTATTTTGCTTCTTATCTATTACTGGTTGGATATTTGCGTTGCTTCCTAGAGCAGCTCCCCTAAGCCTATGATGGATTCATTATGTTATTGAAGTAACAAGCTCCCCCTTTCTCTTTTCCTTTCATAGTTTATTGGGGTTCTTCATAATGTCTACACTTATTTTTAATTCACATTTTTGTCTGATTTGATTGGATTCCATCATTTGTCTAGAGTTCTTTAATGTATATGGCAACTTACAGTATTTTTACCAAGGTACGTTTGAGATGATGTATAATATTTTGTTCACCTTTTTTAACACAATTTACATTCAACAAATTTATGTCCAAATTCATTGCATGAAAAACAATAACCATGGAAACGATTTGTGTACTTGGTGAAAGGTTGTTCTCCATTTGTTTGCTTGAGCTAGTCTTTTAATTTTGTGCATATTTTGTTGGTGGGTTTGGATTTGATTTTTGTTACACTATGCCGCAATATGTCCAGGTTTGTGGCAGGAAAAACAAGTGATACTTCTAATAGGAGGAAAGAACCTCCATTGAAAAATTCCAAGTTTATTCAATTCGTATTCAGAAGTCTATGAGCCTTTTGCAGCTGAATGTTTCTTCATTTCATTCTTTGGCACTTGAGGCTGCTACTTGTTTCTATTTTCTTCATTACCCATCAAGGTCTTGCTGACTTCTAATTCTTTGGATCTATTTTGGTTTGCTTCATCGTATTTCTCAATGTTTACCTTCTATGAGTTTTCCATGGAGGTAGTCTCATCCCCAAGCTGCTTACACAACCTTCTCCTTTCTTCTATCAGTCTTCTAGCTGCAATAATTTCAGATTGCTGAGAGTTATCATTTTCTTTTATTACAACTTTCACAAAAGTGATATTATTGTTATCTTCAACCTTAGAATTACTTATTTCTCCTTCATATCCTATCCTGGTCTTTATAAGAGGAGATAGCATTTAGTATTTTCTCCAACTGTTTAGATCTTTTCATTTGTGGAGTATTCATAGATAATTCCCATTTAGCCTTTTCTAATTTATTTCTCAGGAATACTACTTCTTCCAATTTCTCTTGCTCCTAATTTTTATATGTTATTTTATTTATTAGAATGTGTTCCACCTTCTTAGCTTCTTCAAGTTCTACTTTGAACTGAATAAGGTTTTCCGAAATTGGCTCTTTCATGTTATAGTAACTCTGCTGATATTTTTTTCATTAAGTTGCTTGGAAGAATTATCTATTCAGTTGTGTTGAGGCAAACATCTAGTTTTATGATCATAATTCGGCCTCTGTTGAATACTTGTGGCTACATGTGGCAATGGGTAGCTGAGAGGAATCAATTGGTCTCTGATGTGGAAGTGGAGACCATTTTGTCTATTAAAAACTTATGATTTTCTTTTAACTGTGTTTTAATTTGAAGGATTAGGATTTTGATAATAAATCTTAGCCGTAATCACCCCAAATTTGTCCTCAATCCTCTTTTCTACTGTGTTTTAATCTTCGACACTGATACTCTTTTAATTTGACTAAATAATACTATGTCTTGTTGATGTGCAGGGCCGTACAGGGCTCATATGGCATAAATGCCCATGACGTAGAACCCTTTACAATGATCTTCCTTTTAAATAAAAAAATCTCTGGGGATCGTCACCTTCGGCTTTATCTTTTCTCTTTAAAATATTTTGAAATTCATTTGAACCTGCACAAAACACACAATTGTTATGAAATCCTGTGTTTATTGGGTAAACTTCTTAGAAGGTTGTGGGGAGGAGCATGGCCATTGGATGGCATCATCCAATGGTGAATATTTCATTTGTGGGAGGTTAAAGAGGAAAGCGGGGAAGAATCAAGTTAAAACCGTTGATTGTGCAGAGATCGATGGTCGAGATTGGTTGTGAGTACAAAAAGTGAATGAGTCATTTTTTTTGGAAAATAGTAGAAAAGTGAAGAAATGGGTTAAAAACCTTTGTTTCGGAGGAAAATATGGTGAAAACGGAGTTTGGGGTTCGGGATGATCATGGACCGTCGGATGAGATCGGCCTATGAGATCAACGACGGAGATTTTATGTTAAACACCTTTGGAATAGGCAGAGGGCAATATATAAATGAAGGTTTAAATCTGAATTTTTGATCAACAGAGATCAACGGTGGAGGACGCACCTGATAACACACAAGGAAAAAGAGGGAAAGTGGTTTTGGGGAGGTAAAACCACTGGTTTCACGCAGAGAAGAGGCGGGTAGGTAGTTTTTCCTTTTGGAACGCGATATGCGTCCCCACCCGACACGTGGCATCAGAAAACCACCCATTTGATGTGCCCTTTGGAAAAATAAACTTCATGCTGAAAGTCACGCGACTTGGAATGTGGACCGTTAGATCTAGGACCTCAGATCCAACAGAGGAGAATGAGTGTGATATGAGATAGATACGCAGGCGGAATGAGGATGGGTGGTTTCGATCTGGGCCATTGGATCAAACAGATCAACGGTCAAGATTTGATCTAGGGAGTAAATAGAATAAGACAATGGCGGAAGACGGGTTAATAAGGGCCATTGATCTGTAGAGATCAACGGTTAGGATTTGGCCTAAAACATTAGAACGTGGGGCACATATATTTAAACCAAATTCAGGAAATGTGATCTGGACCATCCGATCTGGACACGTGGATGGTCCAGATGCAATCGGAGGCATTCATTCGGCGGGGGGAAGAATTTGCATAGCGTTGATGCAATTGAGCGCTGACCGTCAATATGCAGATCAGATCGACGGTGGGGAATGAATCAGAGGGTTCTGAAGTGGAGGAAAGGCTAATGATCAGAGTGAATGTGGGCCATTGGATTTGGGATATGGTGGATAGATCCAACGATAGAAGATCCATCAAGGAATTCCAATCAGAGGGAAGAAACAAATGCACCCAACAAAAATTGTGATGCGATGTAGCGCGAGCCGTTTGATCGGCTCAAGATCAACGGTCGATATTTTTTTAAAACTCACACCGGCAGAAACCCTTTAAAACATTGGAAAACCCAAAATTAAATGAAAAACAAAGGTTTTATGGTGTTAGGTGGGTTTTACATATATATGAAGTGAATAGGCGCCCGTCTGTGGGGCCTTTGACTATATGGAAAACAAAAAGGGCTCTAGGCTTATGCATAAGGGCCAATCAGGATTGGAACTTCGGAATTGGTCTTTCAATCTAACCATTTAATTTTTGCGATGCAATTTGGTGCTTGGAACTTTAACTCTTGGTCCCAGGTGAAATTATATGGAGTAAAGCAGGGTGGGGTGGGGGGGGAGGGGGGGCAGAGTTTAACTAAGGGACATAATCGCATTGGAAGTTTTGATGTGGGTCTTTCAATCTACCCATTTTTCATTAAAAAACATAACTCCGGCACATTTAGACCAAACTTTGGAAAAGTGGGTTTATGACTTTACAAAGGAAAATATCAATCGGGAATGGATTATACAATGTTTTTAGTGCCCAACTGCGGGCACTCAGGTTATAAGGAGCGATAACATGATCGGGAGCTATAAGCATAGGGATTAATCGCATCGGAAATTTTGTCATGGCACAAAGACTTGCGCACTTGGATTTTTGCGATGCGATAAATGCTCAAATGGATTAGCGCCTGGTTCTAGCACCAGGGCATATAATGGGGAAGTGGTTAGGACTTAGCCCAAGGGGGCTTCAGTTTGTAATACAAAAAGTGTATTTTTATGAGTTTTTGAGGATTTTCTGATGGATTTGGGGGTTTCGGCAGAGTTAAAAAAGGAGTTTTAAACTCCGTAAAGGGGATTTCATGAAGGGGAAATGGGGAAAACTGAAAAATAGAGGAATTTTATGGGAATGAAAGGGGTAAAAATGGTGGTTAGTTTTGAAGTGGAAGGAGGGGAAAATGGTGTTTGCAGCAGTATTTTCTCTTGGGAAACAACATAATTTCTGAGTTTTGAAAAGGAAGCAGCAGTGAAGATTTAGACAAATGGCAAGATATCTTCATGAGTCTTCAAGAGGTAACACTTTTTTGCAACAAAATTTGTTCCTTGAAGGCTCCAAAAATGTTTTAGCCACCATTTGATATGAAAATTTTTATTGGTGGCTAACATGGCCCACATAAAATCCCATGTAACGTAGCAAATTACAATTTTCAAGTTTTATTAACATTTATATGTTTACCAATCAAACAATGGAAAATTTGTAACAGAATGCAAATAACAGATGTAGAACAGGTGTTTTCGGGTCCCACAATATTTGACGAATCACAATACATCGCATTTTGCTTTCCTGCAACTTTTAACGTTTAGAAATAAACATATCTCTTATCTTGTATGATATGCAATTGCATCACATTGCATCCAACATAACTTACCGTGCGAACATTAAGTACAAAACAGAAAATATATGATGTGCACTAATGCGTAGTGCCAACACGTGGCTCCTCCCTTCCACCGCATTGCAACTTAATAACCGTACCACATCGAAAAAAAATTAAAATACCTTGCTAACTCACAATGCTTCATCCACCAATGGTCTGCTACACAATCTAACGGTCCTCACTACTTGCCCTTCTTCATAAACAAGAGGGGGAACTTCTTTACGGGAGGGTCCAACAACACTTTCCACCAACGATCGTACTTTGTTAACTTTAAAATTTAACTTAGTGGTTAATCTCTATTTCATGCGATCTATGATATTGTGTAGTGACAACACGTGTCCCTTATCCACTTCGCATCACACACAAAATAACTTTTCTTGTGATGGCCTTAACACTTAAATGCTAAAATTTACAATTTGCGTTTTCAATATCTGCCATTGGTCTTCGTTGGATCCAATGATCCACGCTTGTCTCCTTGCCAATCCACTTCACATTGCAAGTTAAATAACTTAACTTTCAAAGTCTTAAACATAAACACTATACCCTACGATGTGCGATATCTTCACGATTGCGATGTTATTGTCACCGTTGATCTGCACCAGTTCTATGGTCCTCGCTGCTGCTTGTAAGTTCAATTGTCCTTTAATCCTCACTATTTCTTGCAAATTCAATCACCTTCTACTGTGCGCTTAATGCAATATTCAATTCAATAGAGGATTTGTGCAAGATATATGATCCTCCTTTTTTCTTCTGTTTGTTATTCACTCCGACTTGGTATTATCACGCTTGTTGCACGTTCACGACTCTACCCAGCACATTCAATATTCTACCTAGCACGTTCATGATTACACCTTTATTGTTTTGCTACCTTTGCTCCTTTTCTGCCTTAACTTCCTTTTTTTCCTTTGCTTCTTAGCTTTCATTGATGCCTTTGCCTTTTTGTTTCCTTTGCTACCTTTGCATTTTTGTTGCCTTTACTCCTTTGGTGCCTTTGCTAATGGTCTAATGCTGCTCCTTGCCTCTTTGCTGCTCCTCTACCTCTCTTTTATGTCTTCATATTGCATTATTGCCCAATCTACTTCTTTTCCTTATTATTACTAATTATCTGCCCCTTTTCCTTAATGATAGTTTAGATGATGCTCCTTTGTGCTATTTTCCATCAATGAAAATATTTCCAACATTATCCCCCTTTGGCATTGATGGCAACACTTCCTCCAACACTCCAATACTTCCTCCAAGGCTTCCTCCCCCTTTCATTATAAGAGGTGTCTTTCTTCCTCTGCTTGATTTTTAGAAGAGCTTTTCTTCTTCTGCTTTCTTTTCCTCCCCCTTTGACATAGATGGAAAAGGGTTGCACATTTCCCAGTGTAGTTTCTATCCTTGCATTACTTCTCTCTGATTTGTGTATAGGCCTTGTTCTTCTGACTTTATATCTTGCTGCTCCAGACTGGTGTACAAGAATTGTTGCGAGAACACTTTGAGAATCATTCAACTTATATGTATATACACAGTAAGCTGATACCATCCCAAAGCATAGAATCCTTACACTTGTATAAAGTTGAAAGTGATGATAAGGACACTTCATAGAGTAAAATTTAACAGAATTATAGAATCGAATTACAATCTTAGCTAATACTAAAATACTAAGAATGCTTCATAACATACATAAAGTTCACTCCAAATATACTTTATTCATTTTATGATCTTCATCTGAGAGACATATCTATTGAGGAAGGTTGTAGATGGAATATGTATTCTTCTGCAATACACATCTATAGTACACATTTGTTCAAATATGATGATGCAAATATATATTTTGCAGTTGTGGGTCATCTCTACTTCCTGTCATTGGTGATATGTGCTAGACCGATGATAGGGGTATTACACTAACAGCCAAAAGGTCCTTGATACTGATGTGAAAAATGAATCTCAAGAATCCTTACAACTTGTTGTGAAACTAAACCATATTTCAATCTAAAAGACCCAATGACTTTAAAACTGTACATCATATTTTCAAAATAAAACCTCTGTATGTATGTATGTCAATGATCAACCTCTTTGCAATGGTGAAATACTAGCAATTTTGCTTTGCTAAAGTAGGCTTTATATGAATCAATGAAATATTCTTGAGCTTCAAATAGTAGGATTAAAACAACTAGTCCTTCATACTTCAAATACGTTAATTGTTCTATCATAATGATCGTGAGAAAAACATCTTCAAGTTGCTTAATTGAAATCTCAGCAAACATACTTCACATAGTTTTGTGAATGATGTTAAGCAAGAGGCCTTGAAGATATATCTGTACTGACTTGAGGAAGGCATGCAGCTATATCTATAAATAGATATTGCTTCAATGCTTAATATAATACTTCAAATGTAAATACAATAATGATCCTTTAGCACTTTTATTGACCTTTTCATGATTTAATAATGCAACTCAACATTCTCCAGTATTTACAATCAGAAAATACTTTGCAGTAATAAGAGGAACTAGAGCTTAATCCACATATACTATAATGCTGATAATGCTGGGAATAATACCTTGATGTATGTCTACCATAATACTCTGATCCTGATGACCTGTACATTACCACTGCTCTACTGATAAAAGTTGGTATTATGTTGATAGGCGAGTTGCTTGTTCCAAATACAAATTCATACTTAATTTGATAATCCATGTACTAATTTCACTTCAGCTCGCATATACACCCATTGTTAATACAAACTTCATAGTTTCTACTATTGAGTTCTCCATTGTTCTCAACAACAATAATCAATATACTGGCATCATTAACCTTTTTCTTATTCTATCATTCTATTTTCAAATAATGTCACTACATATTCCTTTCTAGGTCTGCTCCAGAATCATCGCTACTATATATACAATTCAACTATTCTAACATAATGATCGTCAGGAAGACATCTTCAATTTATTTACATGGAATCTAAAAGGGTAGACAACTCATAGTTTTATCACTCATTTAACTTGCCTTCCAAGTGACCTTCTATCAGGTTGGAGAATGACGTAATGATATAATGATGATAAAAAGTTCTCTTACTCATCCTTCTTAGTTTTTTTCATTTTTAACACTTGCAGTGTGATCATCCTCTATGGATCTTTCGAGTTATATGGCTCGAAACATAATTTTTGTGATTTTAACCATTCATCACTTAGTGTGTTGTTGTATTATTAGCTTACATGTTCATGGATGATGTTCCCTCTATCACCGAGGCTACTTAATTCCTTATCTCCTTCCCTAAACCTATTGGTTATTGAATGCTTTAGGTGTCCTTGTTCCTTTACAGTTCGCTGTCAGAAGAATTATCCTTTCCCTTCCTGAACTTTTAGTTGTTCTTATTCCAGGGAGCTCTTCTTAGACTAATTTTATGGGAACTTTTTATGAACTTCTCTCCCCCACGTATGTTGCTTCTTATCTATTACTGGTTGGATATTTGCGTTGCTTCCTAGAGCAGCTCCTCTAAGCCTATGATGGATTCATTATGTTATTGAAGTAACAAGCTCCCCCTTTCTCTTTTCCTTTCATAGTTTATTGGGGTTCTTCATAATGTCTACACTTCTTTTTAATTCACATTTTTGTCTGATTTGATTGGATTCCATCATTTGTCTAGAGTTCTTTAATGTATATGGCAACTTACAGTATTTTTACCAAGGTACGTTTGAGATGATGTATAATATTTTGTTCACCTTTTTTAACACAATTTACATTCAACAAATTTATGTCCAAATTCATTGCATGAAAAACAATAGCCATGGAAACGATTTGTGTACTTGGTGAAAGGTTGTTCTCCATTTGTTTGCTTGAGCTAGTCTTTTAATTTTGTGCATATTTTGTTGGTGGGTTTGGATTTGATTTTTCTTACACTATGCCGCAATATGTCCAGGTTTGTGGCAGGAAAAACAAGTGGTACTTCTAATAGGAGGAAAGAACCTCCATTGAAAAATTCCAAGTTTATTCAATTCGTATTCAGATGTCTATGAGCCTTTTGCAGCTGAATGTTTCTTCATTTCATTCTTTGGCATTTGAGGTTGCTACTTGTTTCTATTTTCTTCATTACCCATCAAGGTCTTGCTGACTTCTAATTCTTTGGATCTATTTTGGTTTGCTTCATTGTATTTATCAATGTTTACCTTCTATGAGTTTTCCATGGAGGTAGTCTCATCCCCAAACTGCTTACACAACCTTCTCCTTTCTTCTATCAGTCTTCTAGCTGCAATAATCTCAGATTGCTGAGAGTTATCATTTTCTTTTATTACAACTTTCACGAAAGTGATATTATTGTTATATTCAACCTTAGAATTACTTATTTCTCCTTCATATCCTAGCCTGGTCTTTATAAGAGGAGATAGCATTTAGTATTTTCTCCAACTGTTCAGATCTTTTCATTTGTGGAGTATTCATAGATAATTCCCATTTAGCCTTTTCTAATTTATTTCTCAGGAATACTACTTCTTCCAATTTCTCTTGCTCCTAATTTTTATATGTTATTTTATTTATTAGAATGTGTTCCACCTTCTTAGCTTCTTCAAGTTCTACTTTGAACTGAATGAGGTTTTCTGAAATTGGCTCTTCCTTTACATATTTTAGGAGAATGTCTTTTTGTTTTCTGCCCTTGAGTTTAAGTCTTTCTATTTCCTCCAGGGCACTAATTAGCTCCCCCTCAAGATCTATCTCACCTTCTGCCTCATCTTCCATAAGGTATCCTTTAGGCTCTTCCTTGGCCATCAATACAGATTCAAAGGTTCCTTCCTCATTTGTGGATTCATCTCAACTTTCAGATTCACTCTGTCTTGCTAAGCATAAAATTATTTTCTATTAAGTCTCTTCCCGTTCTGCTAGTTTTTTTTTTTTTCTCTGTCTCTTGTGGCTGGTTCTCTTCTCTCTCATGGGGACATTTTTAAGCATAGTGCCCCACTCTTCCACAATTAAAGCACTTAAATGGAAGTTTAAATTTGTACTTACCCATGCCTCTATCCAATTTTTTGATGAATTTGGCCTCTTCTTCATCTGATCATGAGCATGTATCTTCCTTCTCTTTTATGCACTTGTTTGCCTTAAAGGTTGTGTCCCTCACATTTTACTTCCCCTATGGAAGTCTCATCTCATAATCTGTAAAGTTTCCAAGTAATTATTTCATGGTCAAGTTTTCCTAGTTTGTTGTTTCTTATATGGCAGAAACCTTAGGGTTAAACCTGGATGGTAAAGAGCTCAATATTTTTTTCACTATCACACATTCCTTAATGGTTTCTCCTAGAGATATCATGTTATTCACAACTTCCACAACCTTTAAGAATAAACTGGCTACATCTTCATCTTAATTCATTTTTAAATTTTCAAACTAACTTCTATAGGCTTGCAGTTTGGCCATATTCACCTTTTTATCTCCCTCGTGGATATTTTCTAAGGTATCCCATATATCTTTGGAAATTTTATAGTGCATTACTTTGATAAATTCTAACTCACACAGACCACTCAAGAGTGCATTCATTTCTTTTTCATTAGGTATGAAATCTTGTTTGGCTTCTTTCTCTATGTCAATATCCTTTGGTGCATATTTTACTTCTACTGCAATCCAGAAATCTAATCCAAGGGAAATCAGATAGGCTTTCATTCTTATTTTCTATAAGATATAGTTTTTTCCAGTAAACAAAGGGGATTTATTTGTTGAGAATCCTTCTAGACTAGCCATTTTGGGGACCTAGGATCTCCTTTCATTTGTTAAACTGATACTGAAGGAACTGGCTTTGATACCAATTGATGAACTCTTAGCTAAACTGAGAGGGGGGGGGGGGGTGAATTAGTTAAGTACATTCATGGATATTTAAAACTCTTTTCATTCAACTCAGTTACAACTTCAGTTCATAAGCAGCTTAATACATACTGAATCAACAAAATTAATGTGTGTAGAGAAAGTAATTAAGCAGATTTAAACATCACATCAACACATAATCATCAAGGAGATAGACAACACATATAAGTGGAAACCCATAAGGGAGAAAACCACATCTTATTATTGTTGTGATGCAAAGGCAAGCTCCAAATCCCTATCACCACTGATTTTCTGTATTCTCCAACCTACAAGAGGATATTACCTCAAATTCTGCAAGCTACCACTTGCAAGGAAGCTCAAACTCCCACATATTTTCTGTAGGCTACAATCCAGAGAAGGCTCCTACCTCGACCAACAAAAAATGGACATATATCAGGCTACAACTTGATATGGAAGCACCAACTTCATCACACTACAATAAAATCATATTTTGATTTACATGGATATTAGCTCCGTTTTTCTCCTTCTTCAATGTTTCCCTTCTAGCCTTCAAATATGCTTCATATCAGCTCTGGATCTACACAATGTCTCTATATTATCTCTCTCATTCTTCCACTCTCTTACCTATCTGTGCATATGAAAATTACATCATTTATAGAGATCACTTCATCGTTGTTTGCATTCTATATGGGAATATGAATTTAACAGGAATGAATCTTGCCTTCCACCCACTCATTTCCTCACTCAGTATATTCAGAATGTTACAACAATATTTACACTCATTTTAGTATTAATTGGAGTTTTTATTTTCCATGGAGACTTACCTTTACATCACAAACAATATAAAATAATTAATACATTTATACGTACAATCAAATATTTCACTCAGCCCTTTTAGCTTCTTAGATTTGCTATGTGTTTTTCCTCTTCTGCTTGATATCCCTTTGTCTTTTATGTTTTTGTAGTTATATTTCCAACCGTGTTGCATCATTACTAACTTAACCCTACTTGATAGATGCCTTTATGTTTTACAATGTGTATGCCTATTGCATATCTCACCTGCAGCGTTCTATTCTCTTCTCTACTCCTTTTCTCTATGTTAGGTTACTTACCTGAGTCTCCATAAGGCCGCAAATATCAAAATATGAAGGGTTAACTGAATTAACCCCACAATTACCCACTAGATGCAACACTAAACTACAATTTTAAATAATACTGTGACCAGTGGGTTATGGCCCACACAAACTCCCTTTTAACATAGTGGATTAAAATTTTCAAGTTTTATTAACATACATATGTTTAGAAATTAAATAGTGCATACTTTATAACAAGACACACATAATAGACATGAAATAGGGGTTTTTGCATCCCACAATACTTGACCAATCACTATACATCGCACTTCGATTTATGACAACTTTTAATGTTTAGCAATAAATGTATCTCCTATCTTGTGTGATATGCGATCGCATCAAATACAATCCAACATAACTTACCATGCGAAGCTTAAGTAAAAAACATAAAATCTATGATGTGCACTAATGTGCAGTTCCGGCACATGGCTCCTCCCCTTCATCGCATTGCAAATTTCTAACCTTACTGCATCGCAAACAAATTAACATACCTTGCGAAAATCATGATTCACCGTCCATCGATGATCTGCTAAACAATCTAATGATCCTCACTGCTTTCCCTTCTTCGCAAATAAGAGGCAGAACTTATTTACTAGAGGGTTCCACAACACTTTCCACCAATCACAGGCAATTGCACTTTGCTCACTTTACAATTTAACTTACTAGTTAACCTCTATTTTGTGTGATCTACGATATTGCGTCTTACCAACACATGTCCCTTTTCCACTTTGCATCGCACACAAAATAACTTACCCTGCGACGACCTTAACACTTGAATGCTAAAATTTGTGATTTGCACTTTCAATCTCTGTCGTTGGTCTTCGTTGGATCCGACGGTCCACACTTGTCTCCTTGTTTATCCACTTCACATCGCAAGTTAAATAAATTAACTTGCGAATTCTTAAATGTAAACACTATACCCTGCGATGTGCGATATATTCATGGTTATGATGTGATTTTCAATGTTGATATGCACCAGATATACAGTCCTCATTGCTGCTTGCAAATCTGATTGTCCTTCGATCCTTGTTGTTGCTTGAAAATCCGATCGCCTTCTATTGTGTGCTTAATTCAATATTCAATTCAACAGAGGATTTGTGTAATATCTACGGTCCTCTTTTGTTCTTTTGTTTGTTATTCACTCTGAATTGGGATTATCACACTTGCTACATGTTCACAAATCTACCCAGTGCATTGACGATTCTTCCTTTCTGTTTTTCTACCGTTTCTCCTTTTCTGCCTTAACTTCCTTTGCTTCCTTTGCTTCTTTGATCAGGTGATCATGTCCAAGTTGAAAAAATGGTCAAAAATGGAATTTCTCAGAATTGGTTTCAACCTAAATGACCGAATAGGCCTTGTCCCTGCAATTCTGGCACCGTGAACAACACTCAAATTTGACGTCGCATGTGAAATTTATGCAGGTTTGAAGTTTTTAGTATCCTTCAAAATTCCAGTTTGACCAAGGTTGACTTTGACTTCGTAAATATTAAAAAAGAATATTCCAAAGAATATTTTGGGAATATTCCTTGAAATATTCCCTAGAATATTCCATGGAATATTCCATCTGGACGAATCAAAAATCGACATGTGGCACATTTTGATTGGAGAATTGGTTGACTTTTAGATTGACGGGCCAATAGAAATCTGCCACGTGGCAGGCCCGGAGGCTGCCAGGTGGCCCATAATAGGTCTTGTAAAACTATGTGGAGGCCAGGGGATTTGAATACCTGACCTCTTGTGCACAGAGCCAATGCCTTACGGATCTTCCTATTCCAAAGTTCTTAACAAATAATGGTGGTGGGCTTTACTTATGTTTTGAAAATTATATGGGCGGCGGCAAATGGGGGCCAAGCTCCACATCAACCAACTTCCATGCGACCATGCCACGGGTGACCAAGTACTTACATCAAAAGTGGAATATTTTTAATAAATTTAATTAACACTAATACATGGACTATCCACTAAAAACCATCATTAGCGCCTTTTCGACCATAACCGAAAACAGTTAACCGTTTGACGAAAGTTTTGCATGTGAGCCCACTTAACATTTAATGTAACTGTTAGAGTGTCCAAAAATTCTAGAGGAGCATGCCATTTTGGGTGGATTTAGCCAAATTTTTCGAACTTAACTATAGTTCTCCCACATTTAGTGGGGTTTTCACTTGACATTGGGCATAAATATTGTTTTCATAATAACTTCTCCAATATTGAGCCAATTCAGATGAAAATTTGGTCAATTTTGGGTATTCTAAGCATTATGGAGTCATTGGGATAGGTTGCAACGCTAAAAGAGGTGTTATTTAGCCATTTTTTCTTCAGGGAAGCTTGGAGAGTCATCAGGGCCATGAGGGAAATGGAGCCACATTTGGCTACACTTCACTGTTTGAGGTGAAATAAAAGCTATTCTTAGCTTATTTATGTCTTCTGAATTCAATTTCATAGTTATTTCAGCATTTTTAGGCTTATTTATCAATGTAAAACCAGTTTAATCAACCTAATAGAGAAATTACATGCCCATTGGGAGCCTTGGACCCGGTAGATGTAGCCTGGGATGGGTGACCTACCTCATCATGTTGTTGTGTTGTTATGGTGAAGTTATGCTACTGTGTACTTCTGATTTAATATTTTAAGCAATAATTTTAATTAACATTCCCTCACACATAAACTCAAAAATAGTTACCAAAAACACTTTGTTTAAATTGCAAGACATGATAAACACTTTTCACACTTAATTTAATGGAAATGGATACTTTGCAAAAAATTACAAATAGTTCCATTTTTAGATCAGATGGTATCATAGCTCAAGGATTTGAGCCTTAGGAGCTAGATTTTTACTCAACATATGTTTTGTTCAAAGATATAGTTGATTGTTTGCAAGTTTTGATACTTACTAGGCTTAAACTCAAGAGAGGTGAAGAACACTTGGTTAGTGCACAAAGTAATGTTCAACAAGAAGGGCTAGAGAACCACCTCCAAGAGCCATAGAAGCAACTTCAAGCATGTATTCAAGAGAGGGAGAATTTCCTGAAGATATTGATCCCAAAGAAGATGAACAGATATTTCGAAAAGCTTTCCTAGACATGACAGAGATGGTAAGGATACTCTACCAAGAAAGGAATGATAGGCTTGTTGGAGAAGGGTCTAAAAACTAGAAAGAAGGAGTGGGTTCTTTAGGAGGAAAGAAAAGTGATGACAAGTCAAAGAAAGGGCACAGAGGAAATGGTGATCCACCATCCCCATCTTCATCCTCTTCCTCTAGACCATCATTATCAACCTCGGTGAACCAATCTCACAAGTCTAAAAATACTGGTAAAAGTCCATTTTTAAAGCTTGATGTTAAATTTGAGTTTCCTATGTCTAACGGTGAAGTCAATGCAGAGAAACTTGATAATTGGCTAAGACAGTTGGAAGTTTACTTGAGGATACAAAACCTTCTTGAATACGACACCAAGATTCAGTTAGCCTCTTTAAGAATGGAAGGAGAAGCATTGGTATGGTGGGAAGCCAAGACCAAGGATGAAATTAAAAAACATGGTAAGATTAATTTATCATGGGCTGAATTTATTTCTGCAATTAAAAATCAATTTTATCCATTAGCTCATTTACAAAAGGCTATCATGAATTGGCAAATTTTTAGTCAACTTAAGGGACAAAGTGTTCAAGATTACACTCAAGAGTTTAGAAGAATGGATTTACTACTTGGAATTGATTTGCATAGTCAAGATACCTTGCTAAAATATATAGGTGGTTTACACAATTACCTTATACATACTATCCTTATGTTCAATCCTACTAGTCTAGATGAAGTTTGTGTACAAGCTATGCATTTAGAGGCTAGAGGGAAACACTATTTTGATGAGAATATGGATAGTGAATTCAAAGGAAAAGGGATTAAAATAAATGCAAACTCTAGGAAATAAAAAGAGAAGTTATTTTATAAAAACTGTTCCAAAACAAGCCACGATGAAGACCATTGTTGGAAGCTTCATCGGAAGCTGAAACGAGAGAAATTTAAAAACAAAGATAAGGCCAAAGAAAAGGGAAAAAATGTTGCAATTATTGAACAAGATATAGGGTCTGAATCAGGTGATGAAACTAAAAGCATAGCCATGGTACTAAGGAACATAAAGGGAGAAGAGATTGTTGAGGAAACAAATCCCAGTTCTAGCACTTTAAACTATCACATAGAAGCTCAAAATGAATAGAGGAGGATAGAGCTATTTCATATAAGGACAATCTCGAAAAACACAAAAATAAACACACTATTTGATAGTGGGTCACAAGCAAATATCATCTCAGAAGACTTGGTCTAGAAGATGAAACTTGAGACCATACCTAATCCAAAGCCATATCCACTTGGATGGATTTGTAAGGATGCTAATTTACAAGTCTCAAGAAAGTGCATGTTGCACTTTGCCATAACAGCTCATTATGTTGATTTGGTTGAAATAGATGTAGTACTGCTTGACATTACAAGTGTGGTGTTGGGTAGTTCATATTTATATGACAGAAAAGCAATCTTCCATTGCCTTGAGAACAAGTATCATCTTTTCAAGGATGGAAAGAAGTTTATTGTGAGAGCACATCGAAAGAAGCTAGAATTTTCTTTATTCCATGTATGGTAATTGAAAAGGCTTGTCAATGCAAGTAAAAATTTGAATTTGTTGATGGTTAAGAAAAAATATTTTGTCCATAATCCTTTTCATGTTATTGCTGATATAAATGATGATATCTTTCATCTTGATAGCAGGTCATCTCTAGAAGATGACAAGATGTTGCAGAAAGTGCCTTTGGTTTCAATCAGTGCAAAGAACAAAGTGTCAGTGAAATTTGGTGCAAGAATCCAAGAAGAGGAAAAGCATGCAAGAAAAGAGGACACAAAGTTCAGCATGGGTCAATGCTGGTTTCAGAATGGTAGGTTGGTATGGCAAGAAAACTTGGTCAGGATTCAACGCAAGTACATGGCTTATTTGTCAAAAATTCACCATGAGGATAGTTGGCAAGGTGAAGCTTATTTTCAATATCCTTTGAAGTTATACCATTGTGGAAACAATATGTATTCTACAAATTTTAGTTGTTGTTTTGCAAATTTCAAAAATTTGCATCATGACTCAGTCAAGGTTAGCAAAACTTGGTCAGCGGATTCAAGGATGAATTTTTATTTTTATGAGAAGCTCAATTTGATGAATTCTGGAAGATTTTAGTGGTTCAAGGTTGGAAGAATGGAGAATCAGTCTCCTGATCCTTAGTTTCTGTAAATCAGAGAACTTTTGGGGTCCAAAAGCTTCCTATTTCGGAGGTGTGATCAGGTGATCATGTCCAAGTTGAAGAAATGCTCAAAATTGAATTGTTCAGAATTGGTTGCAACCTAAACTACCGGATAGGCCTTGTCACTATGATTCTGGTGCCATGAACGACACTTAAATCTGACATTGCATGTGAAAGTTATGTAGGTTTGAACTTTTCAGTATCCTTCAAAATTCTAGTTTGACCAAGGCTGACTTTGAATTTGGAAATATTAAAAAAATAAAATTCCTTGGAATATTCCCTCAAATATTCCATGGTATATTCTATCTAGATGAATCAGAATTTGACATGTGGCACATTTTTATTAGAGGATTGGTTCAATTTTAGATTAATGGGCCAATAGAAAGTTGCCACGTGGCCCAAAATAGGTCTTTTAAAATTATGTGGAGGCTAGGGGACTCAAACACCCAACCTCTTGTGCATAGAGCCAATGCCTTATTGATCCTCCTATTACACAGTTATTAACAAACAATGGTGGCAGGCTTTACTTATGTTTTGAAAATTGTATGGGTGACGACAAATGGGGGCCAGCCCCTAAGGGCCAGGCCCCACATCAACCAAATTCCATGCGACCAGGCCGCGGGTGACCAAGAGCTTACATCAAAAGAGGATTATTGTTAATAAATTTAATTAACACTAATACGTGGATTATCCACTAAAAACTATTATTAAAGCCTTTTCAACCATAGTTGAAAACAATTAACGGTTTTACGAAAATTTCGCATGTGAGCCCACTTAACATTTAATGTAACTGTTAGAGGGTTCGAAAATTCTGGAGGAGCACACCATTTTGGGTGGATTTAGCCAATTTTTTCGAACTTAACTGTAGTTTTCGCATTTAGTGGGGTTTTCACTTGACATTGGGCAGAAATCTTGTTTTGATCAGAAATTCCCCAATATTGAGCCAATTTGGACAAAATTTTGGTCAATTTCTGTTATTCTGAGAATTCTAGAGTCATTGGGATAGGTTTTAGATCTATATAAGGTGTTCTTCAACCATTTTTTTCTTCATGGAATCTTGGAGAGCCATGAGAGCCATGAGGGAAATGGAGTTGCATTGGGCTACACTTCACTGTTTGAGGTGAAATAAAAGCCATTCTTAGCTTATTTTTGTTCTCCAAATTAAATTTCACAGCTATTTTAGCCTGTTTAGACTTATTTCTCACTGTAAAACCAATTTGAGCAACCTAATAGAGCAAGGAGATGCCCATTGGGAGCCCTGGACCGGACAAATGTAGCCCAGGAGGCGTGAAATGCCTCATCATGTTGCTATGTATTTGTGATTTAAGATGTTAAACATTAATTTTAATTAACATTTCCTCACACATAAACTCAAAAACAGTTTCCAAAAACACTTTCTTTAAATTGCAAGACATGATAAACACTTTGCACACTTAATTTAGTGGAAATTGATACTTTGCACAACATTACAAATAGTTCCATTTTCAGATCATTCTTAGCTTCCTTTGTTGCCTTTTCCTTTTTTCTTCCTTTGTTTCCTTTTCCTTTTTGCTGCCTTTACTCCTTTGGTGCCTTTGTTGATGGTCTAATGGTACTCCTTTCCTCTTTTTTCTCCTCTACCTCTCTTTTATGTTTTCTTACTGCATTATTGCCTCATATGCTTCTTTTCCTTATTGGTGCTACTTCTCTGCCCCTTTTTCTTAATGATAGTTTAGGTACTGCTCCTTTGTGCTCCTTTGCCATAAATGAAAATATTTTCAACACGTTGAGCCTAGAAGTTATGTTTACTAGTGGAAACAGAGCCTTGAAGGAAAAAATCATAGGTTTTTTAGAGATTTTATGGACCAATTTATGCATCTTCTATTGCAATATGTTATCTTTCTCAATGAAACTAAGGAGGTGACAATTTCAGCTATACCAAATGCCCCCTAATGTATGAGGTCATAAGAAAAATTGATGGCTGAAATACATTATAAAAATACTAGTGAGCTAGGAGGAAGAAGGGAACCACAAATGTAGGACATGAAAAGGTTGTGAAAACCATAGTCAAGTACATATAAAATGAATACGCAAGGTAGGTTGATCTGTATGAGATCTTAATGTAAATGTGCTTGAGAGCTTGCAAATTGCAAGTGTTAAAAATTTTGTTTTTGAGAGCTTTTATGTTAATTTTTAAACACATAAAGCATGAAAGTAAACTTTGAAATAGACATAAACAATAGGAAAATATACCATAATAATAACCACAACACAAAAAATGATGAAGGAGTTCACCCCTCCTGGGCTACGTCTCCTTGGTCCAACTTCGAATTCCTTGGCCCTCTTTAATTATGATAAAAATGGTGATTACATACATTTACAGTGCTCAAATGGATTCAAAACATGTTCCATCAGCTTCATAATACACAAAAATTCCTGTCTAGTCTCTTTCTGGTTTGAAATTGGTAAAAAACTGAAGAAGTTATGAGCCTCCCTAGTATTTCTTCTAAACGCACCACAATTTCCACAAAAACCGGACCGATCCTAAAATTTTTCCCCATAATCTGCTAACTGAGCGCCATTTTCCCAAAAATTCTGGTAAAATTTTCGGGTAGTTAGTTTTCTCATTGATTGCTTAAACTCGAATTAACACCAATTAAACCAACAGATTAAAATTATTTTTTTAATTAAACAAATGTGGCAGTAACCGCTAGCGGTCAAGGTCCGGTGTCAATTTGAAGTTAACATGGAGGTTAGGGCAGTGGCTTAGCTCTGTGCCCTTGACATCCGGTGGTTATTCGTATGTATACATTTTTTGGGGCAGTTGGGCTAAGCCCTAGACTCTACCCCCATACCTATGCCCACTATAGTTTAAATGGGTTTTTGGCCATATTTTATAACAAGGAATACCATGGCACAGTGGAGTTTGGCATTGTTTTTTGGATGGGGGTCTAGTGTTCGATCCCTTCCCCAATCCGCTCAACCCTTATATATTTTTTGGTGGCCTCCCGTGCTACCACATGGCGGCCTCCTTTTGGGAAACATGGCAGCATGTGAATGGCCATCATTCCAACCAATGAAAACACACCAACAAGCACCCGTAAAATGTGAAAAAGTGGCACGACATGATTGGTCCTTCCCAGTTATCATTTGGCAATTGACCATGCCTAGTCGGATGTATGGACTGTTGACTATGGAGCCTGCACATTTTTGTGAAAATTTTACCTATTTGGGAAAGCAAACATACCGCATTTCAAGGAGCATATGGTGCCTATTTTCCAGGAAATGAGTTGTGTCAGATTCATAACAATGATATCTATGTGGTCGTTTAGGT
The DNA here is from genome assembly GCA_034641835.2 of Pinus albicaulis. Lineage (NCBI taxonomy): Eukaryota > Viridiplantae > Streptophyta > Pinopsida > Pinales > Pinaceae > Pinus > Pinus albicaulis. The sequence continues at coordinate 2,005,108,228 of CM076575.1, read as the reverse complement.
TCCACACCATTTTGAGAACTTTCATTTTTGAGCATAATTCTGAGCACCTAATCACTCCTCCCCACTGAAAGCTTTTGGATCCCAAAATATCATTTTTAGTTGTTCAACAGATGAGGGAAAAGTTACCTCACCTTTCCAATATGATACAAAAGCATTAGGCCATAATTAAAATTAAATGCTTGAAGTGTGAAACGTGGAAAACCACTTGTAAAATAGAGCAAATTCTGTTCAAACAGAGCTAAATTGATGGAATTGATAAGTCTCTAGAAGGCTTGATTAATTGTAATTATCTGCCATGAAAGAGAATAGAGTGATTTAGGAGTTTGGTTGAGATATTGTGGGAGAAACTCATGGATCTTAAAAGATCCACTCGCTTTGTAATTTTATTTATAAAGTGAGTATGTGTTGTGTAAAAAGCAAGGTAGAAGAGTGAAATGTAGCCGTACGGGAAATTTGTGATTCAGGCCATGAAGCCTTAGCCTGTAACTCAAGTTCAATGTATTAATGGAATTGTGTGTTTTATATATGCGTGTGGTTTATTTTAATGAATATATTGATTGAGAAAGGGACGAAGTTCCTATGAACTTTGCTGTAGATGGAGTATGGAAGAGAGAGACTTATTTAAATGTGAATTACACAAATATTTATCACAGTGAAAGGTGATTGAATGAACGAGCAAGAGAACCATTGGATGTAAGAACAGATCAACAGTGGAGAGCTTAAATCACAGCCGAAGGAATTGTGCAACATTGCATTGGCGATTATTGTGTTTACAAATGAAGAGTTCGTAAGATAAATCATTTAGTTTGTGATGCGATAAAGGAAGCCACGTGTTGGCTTAGCGCTATCTCACACTTTTCAAGTGATACAAATTGTGGCTAATGGAAGAATTTTAATTGTCGCAAATTGCAAAATGCATATGTTGTGATTTGTGAAAGGTTAAGTTTACAGATTTGCGAAATGTAATAGAGCTGATTTGCACTTAGGGTTTTCAGCGTTATGCGATATGTGTTATATGGTGATTGGGAATTCATTACGATGTTGTGAATTCCGCTATTAAAATGCTTCTGATTTATACGTGGGCCCATAACCGACAGGTCCACATAGCTATATGTAAATTGTAGTTTTTAGCTGCATCAAAGTGGTGTAAGTGCAGGGAAATATTTACTGTGAGAAAGAGTTTGCGTGCAAAAGAAGGAGGTACAGTTATATTGAATATTGCTGAGTTTTTGGTCTTTATATTTTTGTATAGGTAGCAGTAGAAAAAGGTAAGAAGATTAGAATAGCCTAGAGAAAGGATTTCTCAAATGGTTCTAGAGAAGAGAGAAATAGAAAGATGTTGAAACACTAAGCTTAGAGGAGAGAAGATTGGTGAGGTATCATGTAGTAGGGAGGACTTGTTACTACAAAGGTTTTGTTGCATCTCACAGAAATATCATAAAGGCAATTGTTAGTATGAATCCTTTGTCAAAGTGTACGAAAAAGGACCACTTTAGCTACTTATAACTAATAGCACTAACAACAAGAGTGGCTGCCAATATCTTCAGATCTGCGGTTAGTTGAACATAAAAGATCTGCAAAAACCAGATCTATGCATGGAAATACATTAAGCAGAAAAAATAAGGGTTTGCTCCATATACCAATAGACAAGACAAGAAAATTTTTTGAAAGAATTTTTATATTAATCGGGCACCTGGGAGGAAAACAAGAAGGCGTATCCAATTCTCCTCAGTGGGATGGGTTCTTGGAAGTCCTCAGCACTTCAGATCTAAAATCTCTCTCTCTTGTTGGTGTAAAAAACCCACACAAAGAATGGAACTCAAAGGGAGCTCACACAGCAAATGGCAGAAAATGGTGACCAAGTGTATAGATCCAGAGTGATCTAATAGGCAACAAAAGGTGAAGAATGGTAGGAAAAACCTTCCTATTTATAACAAAATATTGGGTCATTCTAGATCTTGGTGCATGATTAAAATAATGTTAACCAAATCTAGATCCACCTTTTATGGAATATTTTATTATATATGTTGGAGGGAAAAAGTATTTGACTTGGGTCAAATCCCTTTATTTGTCAAAAATAAATAAATAAATGATTTATTTATCTTTTTAAGGAAGCGGTTAGAAGATAATCAAATAAATAATGATTTATTTAATTATTTGTGGGTGATTTGGTCATATTTAACAAGGAATATTGTCTAAATAAGATTTAAATAATTATTCCTAGAAAATAATAAGATAAATAAAGGTTTATCTAATTAATTTCTTTGTTTTTGGGTTAAACATGACTGGGAATAATAATTAAATTATGGTTTAATTAATTGTTCCATGAGGAAAATCAAACAAATATAGGTTTTTTTAATATTTCCTTTTGGGGTTTCCTATTTGGACCATAAACAACCTAATAAATGTGGTTTATTAAGTTATTTAACATAGTGAAGGCAATTTTACTTAGGGTAAAATTGGTCTTACATGGTGTACTTAGGTCCATCTAATGATAATAGGTTAGATGACCAAAAAATGGTGTAACAGATTGCCCCCCAGCGTGCGAGTGTCAGGAGCAAATCGTATGACCGAAGTACGTTGTAAGAACTCAATCACTAGACAACAAAAGGGAAGTCAGAGAGAGAGATGCAAGGTAGATAGTGTGGTAAAGAACTAGACCCTGAGGAGACGAGACTCGCAGGTGCAACAAGTCTCTATTTATGAGAGGGTACCTGTGCTGAAGGCGGCGGGGGAGGCATACCTATTCCCTCCGAGACAAAGTAGAAAATAATAGTGTGTCCAGTAAACAAGGGACCAAACCATAAAGTACAACCGGCATAATCATGAGCCAGATAAAAATACAATGAGGAATCCCACATACATTCTGTGCCTGGGATAACAACCAGGACTTATACAATAATATCTGAGTACATGAGATACAAATACAACCCAAATGCCCCCTGTAAATGGGGAAGGGCTCACAGAATCTGACTGATACATGCAAATCAAAGAGGTGCTACAAGTGGCTAAGGCCAATATCATCAAATATCTGGAGCTGCATCGAAGGCTGCAAGGAGGAGGTCATCCGGGCATGTGGGGGGTTACCTGCAGGGCCACCCCCTCATGAGGGTTGAGACATCTCACACACACCCGGGAATCATCAAGAGCTGCTGCTGTATCACTAAACCATCAAGTATACAGATCTCGATCATGCTGAAAGGAGTTGGAGTGGAGAAACAATCAAGTCAAAGGGAAATGAGAGATCCCTTTGCCTGATCTGAGGCACTGAACAAGAGTGGAACCTGGAACCAAGGTACACCGCCCTCTAGACCTGGATTTTCGAATGAATGAGCTGATGTCGATAGAAGGAGGTCCGCCATACGTGAGGCAATGGGAGATCCTCAACTAAGGCACGAGAGAAAATAGTAGAGCGACGGACAGAATGACACAAATGATGATGGTGAAATGGAAGGGACTGAGTAGCCAATGGACGACTTCCCTTGGTAGAGCATAAAGGGCACGAATGACCTGGCAGTGACTGATGCAATATCTTAAGGGATATGGGACAGTGGGACTAAAGGCCATAATGTGCGACACAAGAGAGAGACCAAGCCATGAATGGTGGAGGTCTATAGCGGGGTACAAAGGGACTCGGGATAGACTCCACGAATGCGATGATGACTCAACTTGGATGCTCTAAACAAGGGCGACTTGATGGTGCTGCCACACAGTAAAGGCCCAATGGGGGACCATGAAAACATGAGTACAAGATGGTAACTTATGACGAAAATCGACACGAACAAAGACAAGTAAGGAGGCAAAATGGTGCCCCAAGTACAAGTGTTGTAAGTGAGGAAGTTCGATTTGAAGGAGAGGTGAAGTGATCCTTCTTGGAAAAAATAGCTCCTGGTGAAGGATGAAAGTACAAAAAATATGTTGGCTATCTAAAAGAACATAAAACACGCATCTCAGAAGGGAATTGCTAAGGGTAATAGTTCTTAAGATAGAGTGCATTGCGAGGATTAGGAAGAGGATTGCCTTCGAAGTCCTCTAAAAGGTATGCCCCCTTACCAAGACCCTTACTGATGACGTAAGGGCCTAGCCATAATGAGTCGAACTTCCCATGACCAAGGACATCATGGGCTTGGTCACATACTAGAACAAGGTCGCCTTTGAGGCTGGAATTTTCAGTCATATTGAGCTTTGGTGTGTTTCTTGGCCGCTTCCATGGTTTGCAATGCAACACGGCGGTCTTCAGAGGCACGCTCAGGCATGATAAGTCATTGTTCTAGAGGTTGGGTGTCAGGGAGAAGTTCAATAGCCAGATGAAGGGAAGGGATGTCACACTCGATTGGTAAGACAACCTCCTCTCCAAAAATGAGGTGAGGAGGGTTATGGTTGAGGGGTATAGGTGCCCCCGAGCATGGTGTGGTCATGCCAAAATGTATTTAGAAAAAAGGGGAATATAAACACATTTAAATGATGTGGTGTGTAATTTGTTCTTGTTATGGTTATGCAGTGTGAGAAAGGAAATGGAGTATTACCAATCTCTTTTGGTACTGCATATAGGGATCAAATGGACTTTAAGTTTCCGAGTTGGCATACCTGGTGTCACTATCCCAAAAAGAGGATTTGGAGATAATGAACTAATTATCTCATAGAAAAGCTATAGGTTGGTCAACAATAATTTCTAAGAGACTGGGTTGCTGATGTAAGATGAGGGAACGATAAGGGGTATCATCCCTAGAGTGATCTGAAGTGATATGGGACTCTAGAGGTTCTTCGAAATGTGGAAGAATACTGGGAATAAAGTCAACACGACCAGATACACTAGGAGAGTTGTGGAGAATTGCTTCTCTTGGTCTCTCAAATGTGGGTGCCCCCTTACCCAAACAATGGGTTTCAATGTAATGGCCACAAGGTGGATGTGGTGTGAACGCATGGGTTCGATGTAAGGGGGATAGATAACATCAGGGGTGGGTATTTTTTCCATAATGTCGTCATCGCGATATAAGATGGGGTGACTGGTGGAAGAAAGACCACCTGACGAGGTGAAGTGACCGGAATCATCATCATGAGAAGAGAGGTTCACATGCGCATCGTCACAAGGGGTGATCGAAGAGTAACTAGATAAAGGATCTACCAATGTTGAGCCCAAGATGATCGCTGAAGGAAGGTCAAGCGAAAAAACAGGGGAGGATTCAGATGGAATGTTCCCCAAGGGTCTCATGGATGATGATAGGTAAAAAATGTTGGACGAAGGCTCCATTATCTCGACATCAGGAGGGGTAATGTCAATGGGAGCAGTCATATCTGGTAGTTCTGCTGAAGCAGAATGCGCAAATAGGGGAGAGGTGGACTCATTGCGCTTAGCCTCGAATTGGTGGACCGCAGCGATAGAGGTGCGGAAGTCCTCGAGGCGGGGACAAAGATGGGTGTAATGGCCATGGAGATCACACAAAGCATAGGGGTGGTTGGTGTGAATAGTCTTGGGGTTCTTGGCCGTGGTCGCGGAAGGAACAGAGGCTTCTGGGACCGCGGACTCAGGGAACGTGACAATAACCATGGGCTTGAGATGAAGCAATGCAGGACAGGTATGGGAGGCGTGACCGACAACATCACACAAAGCACACTGGATGGTATGCTTTGGAGGCTGAGGTGGAGTAGGGTTTGTGGGGGCAGCCTTGTCCTTTGATGCCCCCTTGCGAGCTTTGCCCTTCTTACCCGAAGCGGTCGCAACAGGAGGTGGTTCCTGTTGATGTGATTGAGGCACTGATGCAGCGGGAGAAGGCATGGGGCCCGGTTGAACCGGGGTCAAAGCAATATAAGGTTTGGGTTGACCAGGCAAGGTGGGGGCTGGAGGATCAAGGTACCAAACGGGAATCCCAAGGGTCAAGTTAGGAAGAGAGAGGGTGGCCATGACCGGTACCGTGTACACTCCTGGTGGGGGAGCTAGGAACGGTATCTGACCAGAGGCGTAATGGCCAGGTGGGATAGCTCCTAAATGGCTAAGGCTTGTTGGAACCATGCCAAGGGGATAAAGAGGCTCATGACTACCAACTGCAGGTGAAGGGCTAGGAGTAGGTTGTGGAGGGGAAGGTTGCTAACTAGCCGAAGCAGGTTGCTTGAGAGCAGCCTGAGACGATTGCATCATGCAAACATTCGATGAGCTAGGGTCAGAGATAGGAGGAGGAGGAAGACCAGGGAAGGTTCTGAGCAAAGAGGAGTCTTTGTAGACGCCAGGAGAGACACTAGTGAAGGAATCGACGGTTTGCTTGTTGGCTACAGAAGAGATGGGCGTCTCAGGTGAGGTATGAGATGTTGGCTCATGATATGTCAACTGGTCAATGGTGACTATCTTTCCATTATGAGGGAAAGACATCTTGCGAAAAAGAGCGGATGGGACAGCAGACATAGCATAGGTGTAGCTTCGCCCCAATATAATGTTGTAGTCTAGCGGGGCGTCGATGACTTCGACGTCAACGCAAACAGTCTTACCGGCAAGGGTGATAGGACAATTACGGAAGAGGCCAATGGGTTGGGAGGCGTGGCCATCCCATGCTCTAAGGGTGATCATGGAAGGGGCTAATTCAGGAGAGCCGAGTTGCTTCTAAACCGAAGCGGACATCACACAGGTGGATGCCCCCTCATCAATTATGCATCGAGAAACGTTAGCGTTCCGGATTTTGACTGGGATTTGGAAGGCTATGGAAGCAGGAAGAGGAGGATGTTTTGATTGATGGGCGTCGAACACAATCATTTGGTCATCAGCAGGATCTACAACACCCATGGCAGATAGTAGAGCCTTCTTTTGGGAAGGGCACGACTGGAGGAGTTCCAGTGTGGAAATGGCAGCAGGAGATTGCGCCAAATCATCTACTATGCTATACGAATGAGCAGCTCGACCAGAAGCAGCATTTCGACGTAATGGTCCTTTAGGAATCTTGGTATGGACCTCAACTTTGGGTTGAGTGATATGTAAGGGACCATTGGTTGTCGAAAGAGGCTCTGTAGAACTGGAAGAAGGGGACTCGGGGGAAGACTGAGCGGGAGGCGTGGGGTACTGGCGAGACCGAGTTTGAAGGTTACGGTCGACGGTTAGAGGTGGATCAGAGTTCATCATGAGGATCTGGTAATTGGAGGAACCAGAAGGGGAAGGTGGAGTGGCCACCTGTCCGTTAGGTGGTTGGGTAGCCATGAATCCCTGTTGTGCATCCACCGGGTCTTAAGGGGGCGGTGACGGCTGTTGCAGGGGTTGAGAAGGCAAGGGAGGCGAAAGCGCATATGCTGGAGGAGCTGGCGCACCAGGCTATGGATAAGGGTAATGGATAGGTTGGACAACATTGAGGTAAGCAGGAGCTTGGGAAAAAGGATGAGGCATGCCGTATCCTGGATGCATGCTACCGGGAGGGGGAGAAGTGCAGGGAGTGGTGCCCCCTCCCCCAGGAAAACCATAGCTCATGAGAGGTTGAGCGGATGGATGAGAGATAGATCCAATGATACTCTCGGCGGCATGAGGTGCCCCCAGTGTATGGGCATCACCAGGTCTGGGGAGATCAGGTAGGACAGTAGGATCATAACCTGTCTGAGCATAGATCAGGTCATAATTTAACGCCATTTGGAGGGCATCTTCTTCGGTTTGAGGAAAATACGATGCGACATCTTTCCCGATAGGGGACAAGAGAGATCTAAGGAACCAGTCCATGTAGACACGGTCTTCGAAGGGAGGAGATTGGCATAGGCTCCGTCTTCTTCGCCATTCCTGGACATGGGTAGAAAGGCGGGTCGAAGAGGTTTGCTTGAAGGAAGTCAAGAGTTCGATACCAGTGTCATAACGAAGGGGAAGCTGGAAGTAAGATAAAAAAGCCCCGGCAAGAGTTGCAAAGGTGGTATGGGAGGAAGTGGGCTGATCAACATACCACTTAGAAGCTTCGCCTGTAAGCGTGCGTTGGAACAATCTAAGACGAACAGAGTCATCGGTAATGGAGGTAGATGAACACCACATGTGGAAAGATCGAACATGATTGGAAGGATCTTCTCCAGCACGGCCTTCAAACTTTGGGATGTCGGAAGGGAGCTTTGTTGGCATAGCGGGCCAACTAGCGTCATGGTGTATAGGGTCGTTTGTCAACCGGTCCAAATCGGGGAGGCTGAGGCCTGCCAAGAAGGGGAGCATGGGTGCAGCCGAGGTAGTTCCTGTGGCGGTTCCGCTAGTAGTAGTTCCGACATTAGGGCCGGGAGCACTGCCAGTGTGAGGCCCTGGACCAGACATAGTGAAGGTGACAGGGGGAGAACCAGAAGGAAAAGGAGAACCCAATGAATCAGGAGAGGAGTCGAAGTGCAGACTCGGAGGAGGACTGGCACGACGACGGCGGGTCGGAGCAGGTCGATCGACCGGAAACTGAGGGTGAAGGCCAAGAAGTCTCCAGGAAAGGCGCCTTGGGGGCGCAATGATGACAGGAAAAAGGAAACCGACAGGGGCAGAAAGGGACAGAATCAATTGAGGTCAAGGGCAGAAAAGGTGCAGTGACAATTGATTTTAGAGTCTTTGCCAGGCGGTGTTAACCAGGCGCTTCTTCGCTTAGGGTCAGTGTGTGGCGTGCGTTAATTTTAATTTTTAAACCCTTTCCATTTTGAGAGCAAGAAAAAGTGTGCTGCGTAACTGAAAAGAAATCTGCAGAGAACAGTATATAATGCTGAAATAACAGAACATTTAACAGCTAAACATGCATCAATCTAACCCAAAAAGGCGGGACTCTCAAAACTAATCTAATCAAAACACACTAAAAAGAGGCCAATAGATCTAGGGTCAAAAGGGACAGGGATCTAAAGGGTAAAGCTGCTGAAAAGAGGTGCAGATCACAGCCAAGAGATAGAGGCAAGGTGTCTGGAAAAAAGGGAAGAAATCAGCAAAAAGCGGAAAGGACAGGGAGGAGGTCCTAAAGAGAGGTCCAAACAAAACGACAAGAGGTGATTTGAAAGGAAGGAAGGCTGATTTAAAGGGATCGGACGATGAGGTATCAGATCTGAAAAAGGGAAGGCTGAAACTCTGAAAAAAGCAGACACCTGAAACAGCTAAAACTCTTCCACCAAAAGTGGAGGGTACGGAAGCCCTAGGGGGCTAGGTTCCCACTTAGATGAGCAAAAGAAGATCATAAATAGGTCGAAACGGGCTGAGACAGAGGCTGGAAAACCCTGATAGAAGCTTCAGAAAAACCCAGAAAATTTTCAGAAAAACAACAGAAAAATGTCCAGGTCGTAGTTTTTGACCTGTTTTTCGCTCCGGTCGCAGTTTTGGGGCTGTTTTCTGCGACCTGAAGCTCTAGGTCGCAGTTTTTGGGCCAAAAAGTGCGACCTGCACTTCCGGCGCTCTCGGCGGCAGATTTCAGAAAAAAAAAAAAAAATGTCGTCTCAGCTGCGGCTGATGTCTGTCACCTGCGCAATAGGGCCAGAAACATGCGGAAGTTAGAAATTTTAATGTTTTACGGTGTTATAGGGGAAAAAAACCATGAAAATAGGAAAAACAAAAAGCTGAAAAGAAACCCTAGGGTCTGAAGTAGCTGGATATGCAGGAATATGAAAAAAGACAGAGGTCGTAATTTAAAACCCGTGTGGAGTCGCCATTTGTTAGTATGAATCCTTTGTCGAAGTGTACGAAAAAGGACCACTTTAGCTACGCATAACTAATAGCCCTAACAACAAAAGTGGCTGTCGATATCTTCAGATCTGTGGTTAGTTGAACATAAAAGAGCCGCAAAAACCAGATCTATGCATGGAAAGACATTAAGCAGAAAAAACAAGGGTTTGCTCCATATACCAATAGACAAGACAAGAACAATTTTTGAAAGAATTTTTATATTAATCGGGCACCTGGGAGGAAAACAAGAAGGCGTATCCAATTCTCCTCAGTGGGATGGGTTCTTGGAAGTCCTCAGCACTTCAGATCTAAGATTTCTCTCTCTTGCTGGTGTAGAAAACCCACACAAAGAATGGAACTCAAAGGGAGCTCACACAGCAAATGGTAGAAAAGAGTGACCAAGTGTATAGATCCAGAGTGATCTAATAGGCAACAAAAGGTGAAGAATGGTAGGAAAACCCTCCTATTTATAACAAAATATTGGGTCATTCTAGATCTTGGTGCGTGGGTTAACTAGATCTAGATCCACTTTTTATGGAATATTTTATTATATTTGTTGGAGGGAAAAGGTATTGGACTTGGGTCAAATCCCTTGATTTGTCAAAAATAAATAAATAAATGATTTATTTATCTTTTTAAGGAAGCGGTTAGCAGATAATCAAATAAATAATGATTTATTTAATTATTTAAGGAAGTGGTTGAAAGATAATTAAATAAATAATGATTTATTTAATTATTTGTGGGTGATTTGGTCATATTTAACAAGGAATATTATCTAAATAAGATTTAAATAATTATTCCTAAAAAATAATAAGATAAATAAAGGTTTATCTAATTAATTTCTTTGTTTTGGGTTAAACATGATTAGGAATAATAATTAAATTATGGTTTAATTAATTATTCCATGAGGAAAATCAAACAAATATAGGTTTGTTTAATATTTCCTTTTGGGGTTTCCTGTTTAGACCATAAACAACCTAATAAATGTGGCTTATTAAGTTATTTAACATAGTGAAGGCAATTTTACTTAGGGTAAAATTGGTCTTACATGGTGTACTTGGGTCCATCTAATGATAATAGGTTAGATGACCAAAAAAATGGTTTAACAGCAATTCCACAGGGGATGTGGGTATAATTGCTAAGAAATGAAAGAGGCATATGACCAAGAGGTCATAGAAAGTTGTGTACCTTGGGACTCTGATGAGGAGCATTGGGCTATACTTCAAATTCAATGCTTGAAGGGTGAAACGTGGAAAATAACTTGTAAAACGAGGAAAATTATGTTCAAACATAGCTAAATTAATGGAATTGATAAGTCTCTAGAAGACTTGATTAAATGTAATTATCTGCCATGAAAGCAAATAGAAAGATTTAGGGGTTTGGTTGAGCGATTGTGGGAGAAACTCATGGATCTTAAACTATCCACTCCCTTTGTAATTTTCTTTATAAAGTGAGTCTGTGTTGTGTAAAAAAAAAGGTAGAAGAGCACAATGTAGCCATAGGGGAAATTTGTGATTTAGGCTGTGAGGCCTTAGTCTGTAACTCGAGTTCTGTGCATTAATGAAATAGTGTGTTTTATATATGCATGTCCTTTCTTTTAATGAATAGATTGATTGAGTGAGGGACGAAGTTCATGTAAACTTTTCCATAGATAGAGTATGGAAGAGACAGACTTATTTAAAGGCAAATTACACAAATAGTTATCAGAGTGAAAGACGACTGAATGATCGAACTGGAGAACAGATGGATCTAAGAACAGATCAATGGTGGAGAGCTTAAATCATAGCCCAAGAGACTACGCAACATTGCATCAGTGATTATTGTGTTCGCAAGTGAAGACATCGCAAGATAAATCATTTATTTTGCAATGCGATCAGGGATGCCACGTGTTGGCTCAGCACTATTTCGCACTTCACAAGCGATAAGAGTTGTGGTGAATGGTAGAATGTTAATTTTCGCGAATGGTGAAATGCATATGTTGAAATTTGCGAAAGGTTAAGTTTGCGGATTTGCAAAATTTAATAGAGACGATCTGCGCTAAGGGTTTTTAGCGTTATGTGATTTGTGTTATATTGCGATTGGGAATTCTTTGTGATGTTGTGAATTCCTCTATTAAAACGTTTCCGATGTATACTTGGGCCCATTACCCACAGGTCCACATGGTTAAATGTAAACTGCATTTTTTTCCTACATCAAATTGGTATCATAGTAGGGAAATATTTCCTGCAAGAAAGAGTTTGCATTCAAAAGGAGGTATAGTTATGTTGAATATTGTTGAATTTGTGGTCTTTATATTTTCATACAGGTAGCAATAGAAGAAGGTGAGAAGATTGCAGTAGCCTAAAGAAAGGATTACTCAAATGGTTCTAGAGAAGAGAGAACCAGAGAGATTTTGAAATATTGAGCTCAGAGGAGAGAAGCTTGGTGAGGTATCGTGTAGCAGGGAGGACTTGCTACTACAGAGATTTTGTTGCAGCTCACGAAAAGATCATAAAGGCAATTCCATAGAGGATGTGGGTAGAATTGCTAAGGGATGAAGGAGGCATATGACCAGGATTTCATAGAAAGTTTTGTACCGTGGGAGTCTGATGCAGGAACATTGGGCCATAATTCAGATTCAATGCTTGAAGGGTTAAACGTGGAAAATCACTTGTAAATCGGGGCAAATTCTGTTCAAATAGAGCTACATTGATGGAATTGATAAGTCTGTAGAAGACTTGATTAATTGTAATTATCTGCCATGGAATAGAATAGAGATATTAGGGGTTTGGTTGAGTGATTGTTGGAGAAACTTATGGATCTTAATGATCTACTCCCTTTGTAATTTTCTTTATAAAGTAAGTCCATGTTGTGTGAAGAAAAAGGTAGAAGAGTGCAATGTAGCCTTAGGGGAAATTTGTGATTCAGGTCGTGAGACCTTATCCTGTAACTTGAGTTCTATGTATTAATGAAACTATGTGTTTTATATATGCGTGTGCTTTATTTTAATGAATAGATTGATTGAGCGAGGGATGAAGTTCCTATGGAATTTGGCGTAGATGGATTTTGGCGGAGACAGACTTATTTAAATGTGAATTACACAGATAGTTATCAGAGAAAAATGCGACTGAATGAAGGAATGGGAGAAGCATTGGATATAAGAATAGATCAATAGTGGAGAGTTTAAATCACAGCCGGAGAGATTCTGCAACATAGCATCGGCGATTATTGTGTTTACAAGAATAATTTGCAAGATAAATCATTTAGTTTGCGGTGCAATGAGGGAGGCCACATGTTGGATCAATGCTATTTCCCACTTCACAAGCGATAAGCATTGTGGAAAATTGCGGAATGTTAATTTTCGCGAATTTTAATATTCCAAAAATTTAGCCTTCAATCCAAATGGAATATTATAGTTGTTTTATCACTAGGTAGGTGAATAAGTGGGTGAGGAGGCCCATAAGTCTCTTGAGCAGCAATAAAAACACTTCAAATGTGAAAGGAGACCTTTGTAGCAACTAAATAAAGCTCCTCCATGTGTGAACACAGTTTTTATCATGTTGATTCAGTCAACTTTGACCAAGTCAACAATGCTGTTAAGGAGGAGTGGAGATTAACTAGAGCATAACGCAGTTTTGGAGGGAGATGAATCACATGAAGGAAATGACCTAATTGAGTGCGGCCAAGGGAAAAAAAGCTCACGTTTTATTTAAGGAAGAGGATGGAAAACATATGGGATCATGTTTGAGATTATTATTTGATATTGGTTTGCTTAGACTATTGCTTCCTGTTATTGTTTAGCAGGGTTACTATGTTGTTTAGCACTGAATGTTCCCGAGTGGGAATCCCACCTCTTCCTTTGAGAGGCCTCTTGGGAGAGTACTGAAATGTATTGCTCCACATATAGGCTTGAGGCCAAGCATCATTCTTTATCTACAATGTTATTTTTGCAGAGAATAGTGCCGTGTTGTAGGGTGTTGTAGTGGAGGATTAATAACACCACTTCCGGGTCTGTTTCTTAGTAGAGGGAGCTTTCCTTCTCTTGAGAGTTCAACTAGGAGGATTTATCTGCTAATTTCACATATTGGAACTTGGCCAAAGTATTTTTCATGTCCTACAATGCAGTCCCATGTAGGAACTGCATCCTTTTTCATAGAGTTGCAGCAACAGGGTTTAAGCCCTTGTTTTTGAGTTAGTTTCCTAGGGAAAGGGCCAAACCTTCTCCTAGAAAGCTAGAAGAAGGGATTATAATCCCTCTATTGTATTGTTCATCCATGTCTATGTAATGTTGTAGTAAGACTGCATTATTTTAGAGCTGAATATAAATATCTTCTCTTTGTACTCGAGCTTTCAAGAAACCCTTGTCGGGTTACCTTTAAAATGTATTAAGGAGGTCAGATCTCTATTTTCTTAGCATATTGTTCAATAAAGTTCCAGATATATGATTTTATATCATAATATTATAGAAACCCTCACAGAAGAATGCTATCTTGTGCTTCAAAAATTCTGCATAGCTTAAGTCATGGGGTTTGGGCATTTTTAAGCCACTTTGAGGTCGGGATATTTGTTTAACTTAGTGAAAGGGATTTGTTTATGATCCCCTTTTATATATGAGGGAAATAATATATATGCTAAGGAATCTAAGTTTTATTTCCCTTGGTTACAGCGTAATTCTCTACGAACAACGTTGGTCCATATTGTTGCATTTTCCCCACTTCGGATGATATAGAGAACTTATTTTTTTTTCCTGTTACATTCATTTGATGGCTAGGTTTTCCTCTCATATCTTATGAGGAGATATATCACTGCTATTTCCAAAAAAAAAATCATGTTTTGTTGCATTCCCATTTTGGGATATTACACGAATTGTGAAATGCATATGTTGCGATTTGTGAAAGGTTAAGTTTGCGGATTTGCAAAATGTAATAGAGTCGATCTGTGCTAAGGGTTTTCAGTGTTATACAATTTGTGTTATATTTCATTTTAGAATTCTCTGTGATGTTGTGAATTTTTCTATTAAAATGCTTCTGATGTATACGTGGGCCCATAACCCACATGTCCACATGGTTAAATGTAAACATTTGCAACACAATATCAATCGATTTGAATTTTCTTGGATTTTTTCCTTTGAACCCCACATGAACGTATTCAAAATTCCTTCATTTTTAAAACCATGTTCTTTTGTCAAGAATGGTGTCTTGTTGTAGTTCATCAAGGTATTTAGGAGAAAAATCCTCTATGGGAGGAATCTGAACATTTTCTCCTTGATTTTCAATCAAGGGCAAGCTTATACAACCTTAATTTCTCAACATTAACAACATCATAAATTTACATATATGAAGGAAAATCCAACCTGAATGCATTATCACCAATATTTTCTAAAATTCTAAATGGACGACATCGAATTCAATTTCAATTTTTTACCTTCTCCTTGATGCCTTTCTTTGCTAATGTGAATCAAAACTTCATCACCGACTTGGAATTATTTATCTACACGATGCTTGTCGTGCCTTGTTTTTTACTTGACTTGGCTCTTTTCCAACTGCTCTTAAACTGCTTGATGCACCAATTAGATTTGTTCAATGAACCTTTAAGCTTTTCTTATGTCACTATGACTATCAATAGCAACATCCTTTCCAAAAATTAAATCCAAAGGATATTTAGGCAAGTATCCCAAACATGCCTTAAATGGTAATTTTTGACTTGAAGAATGCATGGCCTGATTGTAAGCATGTTGAATATAATGCAAGTTTTCATCCCACAACTTAGGATGCTTGTTGCAATAACTATGAGGAAGATGTATCACCATCCTATTCACCACTTATGTTTTACCATCTGTTTGTGGATGGAATTTTGTACTCTTTTTCAATTTGGTGTCCATGAATCCCCACAAGCTTGACCAAAAGTTCCCAACAAAGCAATAATCTTGATCACTAACAATGGATGTGGGCAATCCAAAATGCACCCATACATTATGAAAGAATAATTGAGCTGTTTTTTCAGATGTAATTTTATTTTTATATGGAATCAAAATACACATTTTGCCAAACTTATCCACAACTACAAAAATATAATCATGATTCCCCTTTGACATAGGAAGGTATCCAACAAAATCCATAGAAACACTCTCCCATAGAAGAGATGGTACTGGAAGTGGTGTGTACAATCCTAAATTTCTATTTCTAGGTTTACTGACAACAAATAATAAATAAACAATAATAAAACATGACATAATTTCAAGCATATGAGGCCAATAACAACCTATGTAGATGTACCATTGTCTTACTTACACCGAAATGGTCAACAATAACATAAGTATGTGCCTCTCTTATGATGTTGAATATTTCTCCCTATAGAATAAAAAGCTTACCAAGATGGTACAACAAGTTATCATGCATGTGATAATCCAATTCCTCTACTTGGCTCCCTTGAATTAAAGTTGCAGATACATCTTGAAAATGTAATATTCCAAAACTGGAATTTTCTACTCCATCGGGAATATCTTAAGATATTCCAATTCCTTCTTTAGTGAAAGATCACAAGTCCATTTCAGAGATTTAATGTTGAGGAATTTACATGATATAACTCCTTCCAAATAAGGGAGTGATCCTGAGGCTAGCTGGCCCTTCACAGACTCTTCCTATGGATATGCAATATTCCACTTCGGGAATTTCTCCTACAGGGTCGTTGAGGACGTTGTATAAGGAAGTTTCTGCAAAAATAAGACAATCCAATGCTGGGATGACCTATTACATATAAAATATAGATCCCTTTCAGAAAATGAGCTCAAAGAAATAACACTAGATGGGTTATTCAGATCTCCCCAATCTAGGTCTCCAAAACAATGCTCAAGGAGTGAGCTACAACAATATGCAAAACATCAATCTGAAACTCTATAAATCTAAATGTATCATGAGAGAGTAAATACTATAGCCATAATTTTATTATTGTACCAGAAATATTATACAGAAATATCATGAGGAAAAAGGCCCTCAAGCTTTTAGAACCATCCTCCAATGAATATACAATAGAATGTCGGAGTAGCTGCAGCTACACAGAATGCCGAAAGACCATAACTGTGTAGTATCTATGAGAGATGCAGCTAATGAATACATAAAGAATAATAATTTAGCTGAAATATACAATAAAAATGGCCCAAGAGAGGAAAATGGGCTCAATATGGGATTTCTAGCCAATCTTAGGGAGATTGCTAGAAATGCCGGATAAAATACAATAGTGACAAAAAAATTGTCACTGCAACTGAAACCAAATGAATATGAGGTTGTGGCTGATCTGAAATGTTGATTCCCTCCTCTGATAATTCCCTCAAGGGAAAAGGGGTTGATCCCCTTTTACTCAAAATAACTCCTCCTGATGAGCACATGAATCTCCCCCAACACTGCCCTCATGGAATAACACAGTTTCTACAAGTGACTGCATAGTGGGAGTTGGTGAATGAGTGGAATGATGCCACAGATATGAAATCTGGTCCAAGATCCCCCTCTACAGCTCCTCTAATGAGGAGATCACTCCTCCACTGAAAAAGCAAGCAAGGAAAGACTCTATGAGTTCCTCTGCTGCTACCTCAGCAACACAACACCATCCTGCTATAGAAATAACGCTGCAACTAAAGGAGTGAGCTTGGCCAAATGCCAGAATGAGGAAATTCAGCTCAAATCCTCTCCTCCCATGAGGAAGAGGTGGGGGATCCCCTCTCGGGAACACCCCTAGTGCTCAAGGGCACTGCAATCTTGCTAAACAGCCTGGATGTGCAAGTCCTTGGCCTCACTATGAAATTTCTAAATCAAAAGCATGAAAAAATGAGCTGCTATCTTCTCTCTTATAAATCAAGTGAACTCTCTCTCACCATAAGTCCCACAATTAGGGTTTCCATTCACTTTTTAATGCTTTCCCTGCAAAAAATGTGTTGTCTTCTCAAGCAAGCCACCCCTCTAAGGCAACGCTGTTGACTTTTTCAAAGATGGCCAACTCAAGGTGATCCTCATCATGTTAACACAATTAGGTGTTTATTTCAGCTACTTATTTATCCTCATTTCTCATAGGGAGTGTTATTTCTCTATCACCAATGGGTTAAGGGGTCTCCTTACCCATTTTATTAATCAAAATAAAAATATGCCACTATAATGTTCAATTTTAGCTTGAGGCTAAAATTGGGAACATTACAGTCCTCCCCTCCCACATGTTGCTTTTCCTTAATCAACTGCATAGAGAGAAAAAAAAATTCTCCCCCTTCTTCTGTTGTGGCCTCCTCATCAACAATCTCGACCACTGCTTAAGATATGTTGCAATATAAATTGTCCTCCAATGCCTCCTCCCAAGTATGCAAACCAGAATGGTGCACCTTATGGAAAGATAGAAGGTATGGGTGTAAATATCCCTGCTGAACCATGACCTCCTCAAGGTAGGAGTGATGACATGCATGAGAAAATATAATCCCACTGATGATCCCCTCACCCATGCTATCATCCAAATGGAAATCTTGCCCCTAGTTTTGTACAATGTAATGGGGCTAAACTAAGAGTTTTGCTGCTTCATCCCAATAAGCTCTTCTCTCCCTCTGTAGTACACATGGGGCTGCCTTTGTCTTTGGGCTGAAATGGTATGGCCTCCAAGAGTGGCCCAAGCTACCGCATCAAAATATTCAGCCATGAAATGCCTCTTCAAATTCTCCAAGTGGATTGCCCCATAAGAAGAGAAAAGTAATAGTATGGAAATCATGGTTTTCCCATGGTATCTCTTGCAATATAGAACATGTGTAATGGGGAGAATAGTGCTCCCAATGGGCTGTCCCAACATATAAGTCACTCTCCAAATTTTTCTCTCTGTGAATAAATAAGCATCAGTAATACAAGGTAGCATAATACAATGAAAACAAGTTATCACAAGACAACTAGAGAGTGGGTCACTGCTCCTCTCAAGGGACCACGCAGTGAGCCTCTTATCTACTTCAAGAATATACGTAACAAGTACTTTCCCAGCCACTTGTTTGCTGCCACACACATCTCAAAAGATAGGAACATGAAAATATAAATTGGTGCCAATGGTGCACAGTAAGGAGCATGTGGATCCGTCCACAACCCACCATAAGAATGGTCCATTCTTCTGCTACAAAGTCTAAAAATACATCCTTGTACATTATGAAAGAATGAATAAACTCTTCTTGACTCATAATTCTACTTGACAAGGAAGGAAAGTACCATACAAAAAAAATGTGAGATTATACCTCCTCCAATTTGTACTTTAGCTCTTGAGCTGAAATGGCCCAGCTGATAATTTTCCCTCTACCTCCAATGAGTAGGGAAGTGGCTGTGAGGTTCTCTCCACCATAATCAAGTGGGCATCAAAGTGAAATCCTCTAGCCAATCAAAGTATGCATCCAAGTGCATAGCTAGGAAGTCCTCATATGCTGCATGCAATAATTCCTTCTTGAGACTAGAAGATCTAGCCAAGAAGAATCTTCCATGGTGTTAGATGACCATATCATAAAATCTATATAAGTCATCTCCCTCCTAGTCATCAAGAATAATGCATGCATCAGGATCCCGTGGAATACTCAAGCCAAGTTGAGCCCTCCATCCTAGATCAGTCCTCCACATAGACATCACTGGTATTCTACAATATGGTGCTCCATCACGCTACTTCCTACTACCTTGAAATCCCCTGAGGCCAAAGTCATCCTCAAAGTTGCTGCCATGCCCATCATGCAACTACTCATGCTCAAATATAAATGGTACTCTCTAAAAATGAACCTCCCATGAGAGACTATCACCTCGAAAGAATCTCCTGATCCCGGGCAATGTAAGCATGAGTGGCCTCCATCTGCTCCCAGGCATGAAAGAGTTCTCCCCCAAAGGAATTAATATCTATCTTGCTAAACCCATGGAGAAACCATCTTGCATCATGAATATGCTATCCTCTATCCATACAGAAACTCTATCTGCATAGTAAACTGATGATAATGGGTAGTACTGAAAATGAGAGAGTGTACCCCTCCTCCATGAGCTTATCCCCAAACTCTTTGCACTGTAATGGACTCCCCTAATGTCTCCACCCCTCCAGAATCCAATGAGTGGTGAACCAAATAGAAGGATGTCTCTCATCATCTCTAGATCAAGTGGCCTCCCAAGTGGAAAGCCTCCAAAAGTGAGACATCAAGATCTGAAATAGACTGCATGTATGAGTGGACTCATTTGTCCCTCTCTCCTCTGCGTAGTGTAGTCTCTTTCCCAAGTGCAGAAATTTTGAAAATAGATAAGGGAGAATGCTCATAATCCCTTCATGCTGATCCTTCTCCTCTTCTTCCTCCATCTTATAATCCCCATCAATTTATACATATGGCTCCGGAATTTTGTTTTGGTATCCACATGCAAAATATTTGGAACTCCTTGCAAAGATACGAGGGCTCCTCTAGTGGAAGCAATGGCTCCACTTTCATCTCCATGTGGTGATGGATCTCCTCATAATCTGACAACACTGTTGGTTCTTTCTAGTGTATGCGAAGTGTTTGTGTTTATGACACAATGAGTTTCACCAAGTTTTCTCCATCAAACCCTTAGTGAGGGCATCACAAGTTTTTTCATTTGCATGTCAATAAAAAATGAAACCCTCAAACCAACAATCATGAGCCACACCTTGAGTTGCAGCGCTGCTCCTCCCATGGCCTCATTTTCTTCCTCTACTCCCTGGCAATGCAAGTGAAAAAAGGACTGCGATATGGATCTGCATGTGTGACTGAATGACCACACCCTTCTTGAAGTAGCTAGGATTTGTCCCATCAACAAACCCTTCTCAGAAAATTTCTCCAAATTTCCCTTTTATCAAGATCTTCAATGAATTCTTCAATGGTTTGGAAAAGAAGAAGGGAAACCTCCTCTTCCTTCATTCCTCTTTACTTTTCTTCTTTGTAAATCTCCTCTCCTTGGAGAGAAGCTCCTCTTTCTGATAGTATTGGATCTTGGGCACAGGCTAAGCCAAGATCATGCTTTGATACCACTGTAATATGTTGAATTTTAGTTGAATTGAGAGGAGGGAGGTGAATCAGTTCAATACATACATGAGCATTTTTCAACTTTTCATCAGCTTATTTATAGCTTAATTTTATAATAAACCTTATTATATGAACAATATTAATATGTTACAACAAGTATTAAATTAATGTGATACCAAACTTATTATGAGAGCAACAAACATTAAGCAAATTTGATAAATCATCTCAGCACACAGGCAACACAGATAGAGACAACAGATATAAGTGGAAACCCATAAAGGGAGAAAACCACATCTTATTATTGTTGTGATGCAAAGGCAAGCTCCAACTTCCTCTCACCACTGTTTTTCTGTAGGCACCAACCTACAGGAGACTCCAACCTCAATTCTGCAAGCTACGACTTGCATGGAAGCACCAACTCCCTTCAATTTTCTACAGGTACCAACCTACAGGAGGCTCCAACCTTAGTCAGCTAGAACTGATAGCTATCAAGATTCAACTTGATAGGGAAGCTCCAACTTCCTCAATTTATCACAAGAAATGTTTGCTGATTTACCTCAAATATCAACTCTATTCTGTAGCATCTCTTTCTGCTCCTCTCTTCCTTATCTTCTCTGCCTCAATCTTTTATGCTTTTCATTCTCTATCCTTACTCTCTCATTTTTTTTTTCACTTATGCATATCAAATTATATATAGATTTCCTCACATGACTGTTTGTATTCCACAAGAAAATTTGAGTGACCAGCCATGACTCTTTGACTTCTGCCTTCTCAATTCTTTATCCAACTCATTAAAAATATAACAATATGTACAAATTTCAATATTATAGTGGGAGTTTTTATTTTCATTAGGATACTTGCCTTTGCATCACAAACAATATAAACAAAAAAAACATTTACATTTTTAGTTACACATTTCAATTCCACTCAGTTCCTTTTCTAGACTTTGGCTTTACTGGATTTGTCTTTTCTGCTACTCTTGAGTGATTGTTATGTATATTTTGGTTCACCTCTGTTTCTATTCATCTGTTCACTGTACTTGAGTGCACCAACTACATATATAACTACTTTTTAGGTTTTATTCTCAAATACATATGAATCTGGCGATGTCTGTTGATTACCATCTCTGTTCTTTGGCTACCTGTCTACATTCTATGTTCATATATGAGTTTAAACATAGTGGTTTGAAACTCACATTACAATTTCAATTCATCTTTTTCCCTGTACCATTTTTCTGCCGCTCTCTCTCGCTCTTTCGTTCTTGCAGGCTCTCGTATTAAACCCAATCTCATTTCATATAGGTTTCGAATTTAGCATAGTATATAAATATATATCATCATGTATGCATATTCCCCGATTCAAACATTAAAAGTATTAATAAACCGTGGCTTTTAGCACCCAATCATAAGCATTTCGCACTATATAATTGAATCCTCTATTCAATTTTTTTTTTTTTTAACTGAATGTATTCGAACATCAAAAGACTGTAATATTAATGCCTATTGTCCTTTCGGCATTACCACTTAACCCATGCTAGCCCACATGTTTGTATTCTGATTATTTAATAATAAAAAATTAAATGCTGACCAATACCTTGTTAGACACCTTGCAACTTTATTCATGATCCAACGATGGATAATTCATCTCTTTTTCAATTTATGATCCAACGGAAATTGCGCAGTTAACTTGCACGAGGGTTAATATTCAATAGTTGCACGATGGACTGTGCCCTAGCGTTAACGGTCATCTCCATCCGACGGTTGTTATCGCGTCGCGCCACCTCATTTTATTGGACGGATATCGCTCGGCGAAGATGTGCGAACAATAACGTGTGATGGCGCGTAGTGAGAGCGGTTTTGCAAATTCGCTCGGGGACACGTGTCGCCCGTCTTGTGGAATTGCTCCCAATCTCTTGAATAACCCCCATCGTGTAAAGGTGGTGCGATGAAAACTAGAAACCACCTTTACTATTCACTCTTTGTGGTTCTGCCCTTTTGTCTCGGCGTTCCTCTCTTTCGCTCGAGGTTCCACTTCTTTTATACGTTGACCCTTGGTTCATTGGCATTTTACCACGGTGCTTTCATCTGTTATGACGCATAGCTCCATTTACACTGTGAATTTAACTATGGTTCCACCTTCTGAGTTCCACCTTCAGAGTTTTGCTGCGTTTATGGGTTACACTAACCGTGATTTCACCAATTTGCTCATAACGTGCGTCTAACGCACCTGCACATAGTTAACTAAACACGTCCTCGGTTTTTCAACTGTGGAATGGAAATTTCTAGGTTTGAATTGAGTTATCTACTTTGAGAGCATCGATGCTTCAAAACTCACACTTCCAATCAAATATTCAACCCTACTATGTACTCAAATATTTCTTATATACATGTATAGAATCTCTATTAACCCTTGGGATTTCTACCCCAAAAAAAAGATTCAAATTTTTCGTTACTGCACCCTCAACCAGTTCTCAACCTCGATCTCATTTCGTAGGTTATGCACAATAGAGTTTATAACTAAAACCTTCTTCTAAGCATTGTGTATGGGACAGCATTATACATACCACAAATCCATAAACTTAGAAAAATACAAGGATACACATATGAAATTAAGTCATTAATGCATATATAGTTACATATCACAGCTCTTTCACATAGAATTCTTGTATCAACAATATCCATATAATACTAAAACCAATCCTTCTACATACACAACTTAATTTACTTACACAACTGCCTCTTCTTGATGTTTGTTACTTTGCCTCATTGCTAGTTCAGGTAGTCCTCCTTTGCCATCCCCTTTGCCATCAATGACAACATTTCCAATTGTCTCCCCCTTTGGCATTGATGACAATACTCTTCCTTTGTTTTCCTTATAGAAGCCCCTTTTTTCTTTTCCTCCCCCTTTGACATCAATGGCAAAGGGTTGCTCATTTCCTAGTTTTCTTTCTGCATTTCCTCTCTCTGAGATCTTCTAACTTTGTACCCTTCTGCTCCAGACTTTGGATTAAATCTAAAATTCTAACCCTTTAGTATTTTATTTAACTCTTTTATGCTGGGTGTATTCTTTCCATAATCCTTTGACCCTGAGGACCTGTTTCATGCTTTCCTTGTTGGGTGATCTCCCCCTAGAATGATATTTTCATTTCTGTTCTCCCCCTGAAATTGTGCTTTCTGTTTATATCAGAGAGTAGCATCTACAGATATTACCCCTAGTTTATCTCTCAAATATTGAAATGGTTCTCTAGCAAGAGGTTTGGTAAATATATCAGTTTTATGTAATTTTGTTGGTACATATTCCAGCTTTACTACCTTCTAAGCCACCTGTTCTCGGAGAAAATGATACTTGATTGGGATATTTTTAGTTTTTGAGTGAAGCACAAGATTTTTTGATATACTTATAGCACTTGTATTATCACATTTGATTGAGATAGGTTAATCAATGCTTACCTTCATGTCTTGGAGGGTTTACTTCATCCACATGACTTGTGTACAGCATGCTGCTGCTGCTATATATTCTTCTTCTATTGTAGATAGAGAGATAGATGTTTGTTTCTTGCTTAACCATGCCACCAGACTTTCTCCTAGATAGAATGCACCTCCACTTGTACTTTTCCTGTCATCCACATAGCTGGCCCAATCTGCATCTGTGTATGCTGTGAAAGTGAATTTTTTTCCTTTAGGGTACCAAAGCCCATACAGTGTTGTTCCTTGTAGATATCTGAATATTCTTTTTACTGCAAGAAGGTGATTTTGTTTAGGTGTTGCTTGATATCTAGCCGCTAGTCCTACTGCTAGTATGATGTCTGGTCTTGATGCTGTCAGATACATAAGACTTTCTCTCATGGATCTATAGAGTTTTTGATCTATATCAGCAGATCCATTGTCAGCACACAGCTTGCATCCCGTGATCATGGGAGTTGATACAGGTTTGCAATCCTCCATTTTGAAAATTTTCAACATTTCTTTTAAGTATTTTTCCTGTGAGATGAATGTACCTGTGTTCTTTTGCTGAATTTGAAGTCCTAAGTAGAAACTGAGTTCTCCAATCTTGGACATCTCAAACTCTAATTTCATCTCCTCAGGAAACCCTTTTGCCAGTTCATCTATGTTTCTTCCAAACATAATGTCATCAACATACACTACAACAATCAGGAGTTCATTTTCATGGGCTTTTATTCATAGATTGTTGTCTACTCCGCCTCTCTTAAAGCCTTGTTTTTGCAAATACTTATCCAGTCTTGAGTACCAAGCACGAGGAGCCTGTTTCAGTCCATATAGAGCCTTCTTCAGTCTGCACACATAGTCTTATTTGTCTGTTAAAGTGAAACCTTCTCGTTGTTCCATGTAGACTTCTTCTTTTATATCTCCATTCATAAATGCAGATTTCACATCCATTTGATATACCTTGAAGTCTTGGTGGCATGCAAAGGCCAAAAACATTCTGATGGCTTCCATTCTGGCTATAGGAGAAAATGTTTCATCGTAATCAAGTCCTTCGATTTCTGAATATCCTTTGCAAAATAGTCTAGCTTTATTCCTGATTACATGTTCCTTCTCATTCATTTTATTCTTGAATACCCATTTTGAGCCAACGATATTTTTCTCAATTGGTATAGGAAATAGTTCCTAGGTATTTTTCTTCTCAATTTGGTCCAATTATTCATTCATTTCCTTTACCCAATACTTGTCCTTGTAGGCTGTTAGAGTCGGTCTTTTCATCCCTTTGTCAGAGATCATTTCTCTTATTGCATTTCAGTTTTAGGTGTCCCATTTAGTTCATTCATCTGCACTCTGTTAGGGGGCATGCCATTATCTGACAGAAGGGACTTCTCAGTCATACCCCTCATGCCTTGTACCTGCTGGCTCAGGTCTGTTCATAAAATATATTTTAAAGTCATTCATAGTCCTGTTTCGGCCTCTTGGTCAGCAAAGGGTAATTTTAGGGTTTTTAGGTCTTTTTAGGTCTAGGGTTTCACAAATTTCGTCTTCAAAGTGTCCAATAATGCTAGCAGCCCAGAGGGAGGTTCAAAATAAGTTTTCATCACAAAATTTCATCGTTATAATGATTGATCATGACTTTTCTTCAAAACTTTTTTTTGAAGAAAATCATCATTTTGTCCTTTGAAATAAATGCTATGTATATTTTCAAAAAATTTCAGCTGTCAAATTCTTCAAGGCGCAACCCTGGTCACCTTTGCCAAAAAATGCTAGTCATCCCTGTAAAAAATCAACAAAGGTTTCATCATTCAAGTCAAAAATCAGTGGAAACAAGAAAAACAGAGTTTGTATTAAAAGTGAAAAAGTGCCAATTTCAAAACATTACAAAAATGGGTTTGTAAGAAGCAAGAATTAAATTCTTCACTATATGAGATATTTTCCACATTTATAAATCCATTTGCATTCAAGAAGCATCATAGAATTCAAGCTCAGTTGTGAAAAAAATGAAATTGTGAGTTTGAAGGCCGACTGCATGTTGGAGTGCTGTGCGATGCATCGGGAGGAAGATGCCGCGCATTGGGCCAATTTTCACTGTGTAGAATTGCACTATCGCGGTGCATCCAGGAGGCGCGGCACACTGGGGTTGTTCACAGTGCATAAAGCCTCCAAATTATATTCTCACCATTTCTTCATCAAATTTCCGAAACCACTAAAATTTTTTTCTCCAAGTAAGTTCACGGGGTTGTGAAATTGCCATTATCAGTGTTTAGTGTTGTTTCAAAGGTTGGTTGGAGAATTTGAATGATGTAACCATAAACCCTATCTTTTGACAAAGGCTATTCCATAGGGTTTATATTTGAAGTTTTAAAATTTGGTTTTGGTGCTGAACCCCTATCATATGCCACCATATTTTCCCTTTCCTCCACAGTTCTACTGTAACTACCGTTCATTGCTATTCCCCTATATTCCACAATCACTCATCTAACTTGTCCCCATTTTTCCTATTTCTAAACCCTACCATTTTTTCTCTCCCATATCATTTGTAGAAAATTCCCAAACCCCACATCCCTAAACACAGTCAAGTGACTGTTAACACATTTCAAATCTCACTTGACAAACTCCATAGTCCACTTTTCCCACTGTCCCATATTCCTCACAGTTCCTTATTGCTCTTTGGCATATTTGGCATCGAAAAAAAACACCAATTTATCATTTTCATCAAACCAATCATACACTTGTCATACACATTGCAAACACCATGACGGACACAGACTCATCTTATGAGCAAGGCAGTGACTCTACCGCAGAGCTTAATGTACCAAGGAGGCCTTGAAAAGGGGGCAAACACGTCAGAGAAGAGCCCACTTCATTGACTCAATTGCAGGCATGCCCACTTGCAATGGCTTGTTTTCAAAAAGAGTCATGTTTTTAGTATTGTGAGATGATTGCTCAAACTCAGCATCATTAGGAGTTGGTTCGCTTGTTTGTTTTACATTTGCATGACGGTCATATTACCCTCACTGGAGTAAATTTCACCATGACACTAGAAACCATTTCTCAGGAAACATGAATACCTAATGTGGGAGCGCAGTGGAAAAAAAGACAATAGGTGGATAGAGTACATTACGAGCCATACATCAGGCCTAGCTATATGAGGCAGCTCAGCAGGGTGTTCCCTTTCAGATTCTTGAAGGAGTCCTATGCCCCATTGATGAAACTCATCATTAGATACTTCAGCTATGAGGGCTGGTTCTCGCGCCTTTATGCTTACCATATTTGATTATTGATGCATTTCATGGGAGTGAGGATGATGAGAATTCCATATTTCATGTGTCGAAACATAGAGCGGATGAATACTCTTGTGCAGAAGAAGACTCCCAAGCGGCAACATAACAGCATTTATCATTATGCGTTCATCAAGATCATTGTGGTACATCAGCTTGGATTGCAGGGCATTGCATGGGAGGAGTTCATTTCCTGTGACTTATTTACAGCCCCTCAGCCTCCTCCAGAGATTGTTCATGATGCGGGTGACCCTTCACATCAGTTTGAGGGTCCTAAGAGAGAGCCTATCAGTGTTCCAGTATTTGTTACCTATCAGAGAGGCACCAGAGCCTTATTTGTAGTAGCACGACGAGTACTATCTCCACTTGGGGTGGAAGGGGTCTCGCCTTCAACATCAACACAGGTACAGGGACAGGACAGAGGCAAGAGGCCTATGCAGGATGAAGGCCCTTCAGGAGGACAAGACACTGATTTTACACTCATTGATGTTGATTTGAGCTCTCCCAGCTCAAAGTTGAGATCGACACATTGACCGTGAAGTTGCAGTTAGCTCAATGGATTATAAATTACTTGGAGTAGAGGAATAAAAAATTGGAGGATCAGTAGACACTCATGGAGTTGCAGAAAATCCGTGAAGATCGTGAATTGGCCCGAAAGAGACCAGGTTGCATGACACCCTTTCAGTGGGAGATTTGGCTTACGAGAGTCAACATTCATCTCAAGAAATTATTGGCGAAGGAAAACAAGGACAAAGACATGCTCAGACATATGAAGAACCACTATTGGGCCTGCACACATGTTTGCAAAGCGAGGATCAAGATCCTGAAGGCGAGGCTAAGGAGGGCACTGAAACGTCGGAAAGCTAGAAATTCCACTTGGGTTGGGAAGTAGACGGGTAGCGCTTTCCAACGCGCTATCATGAGCTCAACTTGGACTTCGGAAAGTGTCTCAAAATCAGCTCCAAATTTGTGCTATGCATAGAGATTTTAGGCGCAACACATAGAGGATTTTGGCTTATTTTTCACTCCACAGCTCAGAATTTTGCCTAGTTTTGACTAGTTTCACTTTTTGATGTAACTCTTGATCTATATTGATGTAATTTGATGACCATGATGTAATTTTGGGCACATTTTTACTTTTTCTAGGAGACTCATTCACTAAAAGGTGAAATGTGAGTGAATGGATCAGTTTCCTAGCATATAGAGGCAAGTTGTTTGATTGACTAGATTTCAGTTCCTAGTTTAGAATTGGTTGAAACAACGCCTAGAAGGATGAGCTCGACCCCTAGAGGCATGGGAAGGGGTTAGACTTGTATATATATTGTATTTTCTGAGACATTTTTAGGGTTGGACTCTTGGGAATAGTTTGGCACCTCATTGTATATTCATTTCAGCATTTTTGGCAAAGGAAAGACCAGGGTTTTGTAGCACTTGTTGGGATCCTTGTGGCTCTGATTTTTTGATGATGTTTTTCTCCATGTAATTGTAAGTTTCATGAATTTTTTATGTGTTCCATTTCCCTTCTCTTTGCTTCTGAAATTAAACAAATGAGTAACTAAGGTAGAATTCATTAGTTTGCTGGTGCTCTGCCTTAATTTTTTTTTTATTTTTATATGTTTTCATCTGTTTGAAGAGGATCCTTGCAGCCCCTTGCCCTCTTCAGCTCCTCAACAGTCTTTTCTATCCATTCATTCAAACTAAGACATCAAAGCCATTGCCTTACTTGCCCCAACTTCAACTCTGCAAGAATTTGGCCTCATCCCCAAGCCCAAAATTTCCTTTCCCTTTTTTCCAACAAAACCCCCACAAAATCAAACAAACCGTCCTGTTTAAATACCTAGCCTAAAATCAGTATTCATTTCAGTCATCTCAAGCCCCATTGAAATACTTTTCGCTGATATTGACCCAGACAGAGCCCTCTCCTATTCTGGTAGGACTAGCTACCAGACCGAGCGTGGTTTGGTGTTATCCTGTCTCTGCCTTCCTTCAGCCTGAGGAAGATTTAGGCAATAGCATAGTGGCGACCATACTGGGGAGGAAAATGGTTTTATTTTTGGTGTTATTTGTTTTATAAGCTAGAGACGGAGCCTGAAGTTATGCCAGGTAGCCTTTGAAATGCTCTTGCTTTGCATTAGCGAAAGTAGATAAATGTTGCTTCAGTCAATCTCCGATCTAGCTTGTGAACGTGACACTTGACTTGTGAATTACCCCAGTATATCAGAACATTCTGGACTTTTGGGTGATTGAGTCTAGAATTTGATAGGTTAAAACAAGTTGGTTTTTTCCTTTGATTTTTGAATAGATCAACACACTAGCTTCCAGAAGACATACTAGAGCAAATTTGGATCCCGATCCACCTCCAATGTATGAGAATCCCAATTTGATTTCAAGAATCCTCCATCGAGAAAGTCCCATGATCCCTTTGTTTAAATCTCATTCATGCCCTACTGTATTTGAATTCCTTGAAGATATTGAGTTTGATTATAAATTCGAGTTATCGTTGTTTGAAACTAAGTCTGAAAGTGCTACTAGTTCTACTGTCATAAATCCCGAGTTTATCAAGTATCTTGAAATTGAAAAATATAATAGATCCATTTATAGTTACATCCTGAACATTCAAAACTCTATCGTGGCAACAAATATTCCTGAGTTTATCGAATCTGCTTTTGAAACTCTTGGTCCATCAGTAGTTACTTCTGATTCACAAGTTCACACCGAGCTTCCCTTCATTCCTACCATTCCCATGCAACCATCTATATCTGATCAGAAATCTATCGTATTTTCTCCTCCATCCCCACCACATACACCTTGTACATCTACTGCTCCTACTCCACCCATTTCTCCAAGACAGATTATAAATCCACCAAGAGCAATGGCCGCTAGATTCGCACCCCTTGTCTTGCCTCCAAACTTGGATGCCATGCCCACTGATTATCAGAGTAAGATCCCATTGTTTGATGGAACTCCTCAGAGTGTTCCTGCTCAGCAGCATATTGATAGAATGATAGACTTCTTTTATCTCCATGAAATTGATGAAGAAAATGTCACCATGAGATTGTTTGTGCAAACTTTTGGAGGTGAGGTACGTAAGTGGTTCAGAGCCTTGTAGCCTAGAAGTATTGCTACATTGGCCAAGCTTCAGAGACAGTTTATAGATCAGTGGGAAATAAAGAAAGATCCACTTCAAATCACTTCTGAATATACCAAGATCAAGTGCAATGCTGGTGAGTCCGTCCAAGACTATTGTATCAGATTTAATGCGGTTTATAATGCAATTCCTGATGATTTAAGGCCATCTAAGAAATCAACTTTGCTTAATTTTCCAGATGCTTTTGATTTGGACATGTCGTATTCATTACGTGAAAGAGATCCACCCACCTTAGAAGATATGCAGAAAATTTCCGTTAGCGTTGAAGCTAATTTGAATGACAAGAGAGCTAGATTGAGAGCTGAGAAGAAAGTCGTAATAAAAGAAGAAGCTTCTACATCAGATTAGCTACTTCGCAAGGTGGAAAAAATGTTCAAAAGGTTCACACTCGATAAGCCCGAACCGCAGATCTGAAATCCCAATTTCCGTGGTCAGCAGCATCCTCAATTCAGGATCAAACAATGAGAGCAGCGAGCATAAGAACCAACAGTCCAGCAATAAGTAAAGACACCTCTTCATTAGAATTTTGTTGGTCAGGATTCAGATGATGAAGATGATGTAGTAGGGGAGGAAAATCACTTATTTACTCCTGATGATTTGCCCATTTATATCACTGAAGATGAGGAGTATGCAGAAAGTTCAGCTGTACAAAGAGATGAGGATTTTATCTTGGCCAATGATGCAGCCCTTGAGGAAGAGTCAGATGAGTATAAGAGAGGTTATATGAATGCCTTGTTAGCCCAACAAAAGCAATATTCTCTTAGAAATAGAGATGAGCCTGTCAACCCAATCCAAAAGACAAAGGAAGTTTCATCACCTAAAAACAATTCACCTGTTGCAAAAAAGAAAGAAAAAGAGATAGTTGATCCCACTACCACCAAGTCATCATCAACAGAAAAATCAAATCAGCAAATTACATCAAGGGAGAAGGCTGAAAAGAAATATGTTCCAGCCAAAGAGATCGAGAAGACTTCAACCTTTAGTTTGGAGAATGAGATTTCTAAATTAAAGGTATCCATTCCCTTGACTGAAATAATGAAGAACAACAGTTATAGAGGTCAAGTTTCTAAAATTTTTAATTTCGATCCTATGTCTGATATGGTGAATATTGAAGATGATCAACCTGAACTGATATTTGGACTAGCTTTAGATGGTTAGTCTCTAGATAGCGAGTGCCTCCTTTTTATACCAGTCTTCGATTGCATGAGTTTGTATTGCAATGCCATGTTTGATTCTGGTGCTTCCCATAATCTTATGCCGAAGGCAATCATGGAAAATTTGGGTTTGGACATCAATAGGAAGTACCATGATCTTTATTCAATTGATTCCAGCAGAGTGAGATGTATTGGGCTCATTAAAGACTTGGTTGTTAGTTTGGATCAGATTCCAACAAAGAATGTTTTGATGGACGTAGTTGTGGCAGACATTCCTCCCAGATTTGGTATGCTACTTTCCAGATCTTGGAGAGAAAAATTGAAAGGGACATTACAATTAGATTTCTCCTATGCAACGATTCCTGTGTTTTTCCAAATGAGAAAGTTGTACCGAGAACAAAAAACGAAGTACATGATTACAACCAAGGAGAAACTGGTTAATCATCCGATTAATTATGTACATATAGATTTAGAGTCTTTTGTTTTGTATGCCGATAGTTTCAATGATGTAGATAGTCAGTTAGTTCAAGCAGAAGATATTCCAGAGATTACCGAGATTTCAGAGAATTTTTGAAGAAAGAAAGGCAAAAACCGGAAAGCACAGTTGAACAATCAGCTGAAGATAGTGAACAACAAGCAGAAAAAACAGAGCTAGCACAATTTCAGCACTTAGAAGGTGGTGAAGAGGGTCTATGGACCATGGATTTCGATGGTGCAATGGGAAATGATGGTGCTAGAATTGGTATTTGGGTACGCAGTCCTTTTTCCGCTCCAAACAAGGTACCGAGCAATGTACGGGTATGTTCTTACAAGCTAGCATTCGATTGTTAGAAAAATGAGGCTGAGTACGAAGCTCTGATTGCTGGCCTAAAAATTCTTAGAAAGCTGAATGCTAAGAGAATTGCAGTCTATGGCGACTCCGAATTGGTGATTAAGAAAGTGAAGGGTGAATACCAAATGAAGCATCCCTGAATGCGGGCTTACAAAAATGTTGTTCTTGATATTTTGAAGCTGTTTTCAGATTATACCTTGACTTGTATTCCTTGCATTAAAAATGGAATTGCAGATGCACTTGCTAAGCTAGCAATTAATTTGAAGATCCCAATGAATTCAGGTAATAAGTTTGAAATCCATATGAAGCACCATCCTACTGTCCTGGATAATCAAATATGTTAGCAATTTTTCCAAGATGATGATGAGATTAATGAATTTTTGCAAAACAAAAGTAAGTTCAAAGATACCTCAATTGATGTATAATATGATGATGGTGAAGCTGATGTTCAAGTCAATCAAATGGAAGTGTTGCAATTGAAAGATAATGCTATTCCTAAAGGTTTGATCCCTTTAGAAGAGCTCTTCAATCAGGATGATGTAGCTAAAAAACCAACCTTGCGGCCAACTTAAAAGGGAGTTGAAGATGTAAACATTAGATCAGCTGAGAATCCAAAGATGGTGAATTTGTCAAAAGCATTGCCACCGGAGGTAAAGGCTAAATATATCAGTTTGTTGTCCTCTTTTGCTGATGTGTTTGCTTGGGATTATTCAGACTTGAAGATGTATGATACGAATATAATTCAGCACACTATTCCAATCAAGCCTAATCAGAAGCTAAGAAGAATCAACTCGAAGTTGCTGCCATCAATTGAGAAGGAGGTAAACAGGTTGTACAAAGAAGGAATTATTTTTCCCATCATATTTTCTGATTGGATTTCCAATTTGGTGCCAGTGCAGAAAAAGACAGGTGAGATTCGGTTGTGCATTGATTTCTGAAATCTGAACAAGGTGTCATTGAAGGACAATTATCTATTTCCCAAAATGGATCATATACTTCAGCGAGTAGTTGGAGCATCTCGTATGTCACTACTCGATGGTTACTCCGGTTATAACCAAATTCTCGTCCATGAGGATGACAGAGACAAAACAACGTTCACCACTCCGTGGGGAACTTTCCACTATGCCAAGATGCCTTTTGGTTTAAAGAATGCTGGTGCGACATTTCAGCGAGCGATGGACATGGATTTTGCGAATGAGGAGGATGTTTTTCTTGTTATATACCTTGATGATTTGACGGTATTTTCCAATTCAGATGAAGAGCATATGTATCACTTGAAAATTGTCTTTCAAAAGAGCATAAAATATGGTGTGTCACTTAATCCGAAGAAGAGCTTGTTTTCCATGGATGAGGGCAAACTACTTGGTCACATTATTTCAAAAGATGGCATTCGTATTGATCCAACATGTGTAGAAGCAATTCAGCAAATTGACCCTCCCAGGAACAAGAAGGATATTCAGTCTTTTAATGGTAAGATGAACTTTTTACGCCGCTTTGTGCCTAATCTTGTTGAACATCTAAGAGAGATTACAAACATGCTTAAAAAATATAGCCAAGTGAAGTAGACTGAAGAGGCCATAAAATCCTTTAATTTGGTGAAGTTGGCACTATATTTAGCTCCAGTGTTAATCAGCTCGGATTACACCCAAGATTTTATTTTGTTTTCATTTGCTTCGGAGCATACCATGGCAGCTGTGTTAATGCAGAAAAGAGATGAGCATGAGAAGCCAATAGCTTTTTTTAGTCGAACTATAAGAGATGCAGCCTTGAAGTACAACATCATTGAAAATCAAGCTCTGGCACTGGTAAAAGCATTAAAGCATTTCCGGGTATACATTCTGCATTCTTATATTTTGGCTTATGTTGCTAACGCTGTCGTGAAAGATGTTTTAGTACAAACTGATCCGGAAGGAAGACGAGGCAAGTGGATTGCAGCTTTGCTGGAGTATGATGTGGAGATAAGGCCCATGAAGATTATCAAGGGAGAGGGGCTGGCAAAGCTTATGGCTGAATCGAATTTGCATGCACTAGACATAAATCTGATTGTTGCTATGTCTGATGAGGATGAGGATAATTCGCCACTTCAGGTATCGGAAATTTTTGTTGCTTCACCGTGGTATTCAACTATTGTGTATGTTCTTCAAAAATTTTCACCACCTCCCGGCATGACTAAAAACAAAGGTAGAACTCTGAAATTGAAGGTTGAAAAATATTTTATTTTGAATTATGCACTTTATTGGAAAGATCCTGGTGGTGTTTTGTTGAATTGTTTGGTCGAAGAAAAAGAAAAGCAGGCAATGGATGATTTCCATAAAGGAGATTGTGGCGGTCACCTGTTTTGGAAAACAACAGCCAATAAGATTTTGAGAGTGGGATACTATTGGTCGACATTGTTTGCTGATGTGTATAAGACTGTCAAAAGCTGCCATGAATGTCAGATTTTCGAAGGAAGACAGAAATTACAGCCTTTGCCGCTTAAGCCTATTGAGGTAAGAACTCCTTTTTAGCATTGGGGTTTGGATTTCATTGGGGAGATCCATCCTCCTTATTTAGGAAAACATATATGGATCCTAATAGCGACATATTATTTCACAAAATGGATTGAAGTAGTTCCCACTAGGCAAGCTACGGATTCAGTAATCATTTCTTTCCTTGAGAATAACATTTTGTCTTGTTTTGGTTGCCCGAATAAGATAATTACTGACAACGCAACAAATTTCAAATAAAAAAGGATGATTGAGTTTTGTAACAAGTATCATATCACTTTGGGACATTCAACCGCCTATCATCCACAAGGCAACGGATTGGCGGAATCTTCCAATAAATCTTTGGTCAACATCATTAAAAAGTTGCTGGAAATAAATAAGAAAGGTTTGCATAAGAAGTTAGTAAATGCACTTTGGGCAGACCGGGTGAGTTAGAAAAAATCCATTGGTATGTCTCCCTTTGAGCTGGTATATGGGGTAGACACGGTGTTTCCTACCTCCCTTGCTATTCCGGTGGTCAAGCTTCTTCAGGAAACTGGAAGTGAAGAAAGCCATATGCAGAGAAGAATAAATCATATGATTCATTTGCAGCAAATGAGAGAAGAATTTTTCCAAAAAACATTTAAGTTTTAGGAGAGGATCAAGAAAATTTATGACAGGAAAGCAAAGGCGGAAAAATTCCAATTGGAGGAAGTAGTGTTGAAGTGGGATGCTAGAAATTATGACAAAGGTAAGCACGGTAAGTTTGAAAATCTCTGGAAAGGTCCCTTTAATATTGTTGCATATTGTGGTCAGAATGCGTTTCTTTTGAAGGAGATGAATGGGGAAGATTGTCCAGGAGGGCCGGTCAATGGTCAGCAGCTCAAGTGGTACCATTTCTGAGATGTTTTCTGCAGTTTACATTGTCACTGTACTACCATTTTATTTCAGTTTTATTGCAAGTGTGTGTTGTGATCATTTCTTCAGTCTGGGGCCCGAAGTGAAGGCTATAATTCTGAAGAAGGATTTCAGTTTTGGTTTCAGTTTGTCGAGTCCGTTTTTAGTCATTTCAGTTTTAAAATTGAGTCAAGAGTTTTGTCAAGTCAATGATTCCATAGCCTAATGGACGAAGGCCCTGTCTATCTCTCCCATAGATCTGCCATTCTTGGCACCTCCTAGGAGCTATCATCCCCATTGGAGCCAATGTTAGAGTCGGTCTTTTCATCCCTCTGTCAGAGATCATTTCTCTTATTGCATTTCATTTTTAGGTGTACTATTCAGTTCATTCATCTGCACTCCGTTAGGGGGCATGCCATTATCTGATAGAAGGGCCTTCTTAGTCATACCCCTCATGCCTTGTACCTGCTGGCTCAGGTCTGTTCATAAAATATATTTTAAAGTCATTCATAGTCTTGTTTCGGCCTCTTGGTCAGCAAAGGGTCATTTTAGGGTTTGTAGGTCTTTTTAGGTCTAGGGTTTCACAAATTTCATCTTCAAAGTGTCCAATAATGCCAGCAGGCCAGAGGGAGGTTCAAAATAAGTTTTCATCACAAAATATCATCATTATAATGACTGATCATGACATTTCTTCAAAACTCTGTTTTGAAGAAAATCATCATTTTGTCCTTTGTAATAAATGTTATGTATATTTTCAAAAAATTTCAGTTGTCAGATTCTTCAAGGCGCAGCCCTAGTCGCCTTTTCCAAAACATGCCAGTCATCCCTGCAAAAAATCAACAAAGGTTTCATCATTCAAGTCAAAAATCAGTGGAAACAAGAAAAATAAAGTTTGTATTAAAAGTGAAAAAGTGCCAATTTCAAAACATTACAAAAATGGGTTTGTAAGAAGAAAAAATTAAATTATTCACTATATGAGATATTTTCCACATTTATCAATCCATTTTAATTCAAGAAGCATCAAAGAAGTTGAGCTCAGTTGTGAAAAAAATGAAATTGTGAGTTTGAAGGCCGACTGTGTGTTGGAGTGCTGCGCGACGCATCGGGAGGAAGGCGCGACGCATTGGGCCAATTTTCACTGTGTATAATTGCACTGTCGCGGCGCATCTAGGAGGCGTGGCGCACTGGGTTTGTGCGTGGCGCACAGAGCCTCCAAAGACGATTCTCACCATTTCTTCATCAAATTTCCGAAACCACTCAAATTTTTTGCTCCAAGTAAGTTCACGACGTTGTGAAATTTCCATTATCAGTGTTTAGTGTTGTTTCAAAGGTTGGTTGGA
Organism: Pinus albicaulis; assembly: GCA_034641835.2. Lineage (NCBI taxonomy): Eukaryota > Viridiplantae > Streptophyta > Pinopsida > Pinales > Pinaceae > Pinus > Pinus albicaulis. The sequence continues at coordinate 2,005,071,062 of CM076575.1, read as the reverse complement.
GAATTTAAATGGTGTAAGCATAAACCCTATGTTTTGACAAAGGCTGTTCCATAGGGTTTATATTTGAAGTTTTAAAATTTGGTTTTGGTGCTGAACCCCTGTCATATGCCACCATATTTTCCCTTTCCTCCACAGTTCTAATGTAACTACAGTTCATTCCTATTCCCCTATATTCCACAATCACTCATATCACTTGTCCCCATTTTTCCTATTTCTAAACCCTACCATTTCCTACCATTTTCCCTCTCCCATATGATTTGTAACAAATTCCCAAACCCCACATCCCTAAACACAGTAAACTGACTGTTAACACATTTCAAATCTCACTTGACAAACTCCACAGTCCACTTTTCCCACTTTCCCATATTCCTCACAGTTCCTTATTTCTCTTTGGCATGTTTGGCATTGAAAACAAACACCAATTTATCATTTTCATCAAACCAATCATACACTTGTCATACACATTGCAGACACCATGACGGACACTGATTCATCTTATGAGCAAGACAGTGACTCTGCCATAGAGCTTAATGTACCAAGGAGGCCTCGAAAAGGGGGCAGACACGTCAGAGAAGAGCCCACTTCATTGACTCAATTATAGGCCTGCCCACTTGAAATGGCTTGTTTTCAACAACAGTCATGTTTTTAGTATTGTGAGATGATTACTCAAACTCAGCATCATCAGGAGTTGGTTCGCTTGTTTGTTTTACATTTTCATGACGGTCAGGTTACCCTCGCTGGAGTAAATTTCACCATGACACCAGAAACCATTTCTCAGGCAACAAGAATACCTAATGTGGGAGAGGAGTGGAAAAAAAGACAGCAGTTGGATAGAGTACATTACGAGCCATACATCAGGCCTGGCTATTTGAGGCAGCTCAGCAGGGTGTTCCCTTTCAGATTCTTGAAGGAGTCCTATGCGCCATTGATAAAACTCATCATCAGATACTTCAGCTGTGAGGGCCGGTTCTCATGCCTTTATGCTTATCATATCCGATTATTGATGCATTTCACGGGATTGAGGATGATGATCATTCCATATTTCATGTGTCAAAACATAGAGCGGATGACTACTCTTGTGTAGAAGAAGACTCTTGAGCGGCAGCATAATAGCATTTATCATTATGCGCTCATCAATATCATTGTGGTACATCAGCTTGGATTACAGGGCATTGCATGGGAGGAGTTCATTTCCTGTGACTTCTTTATAGCCCCTCACCCTCCTCCAGAGATTGTTCATGATGTGGGTGAGCCTTCACATCAGTTTGAGGGTCCTGAGAGAGAGCTTATCAGTGTTCCAGCGTGTGTTACCTATCAGAGAGGCGCCAGAGCCTTATTTGCAGCAGCACGACGAGTACTATCTCCACTTGGGGTGGAAGGGGTCTCACCTTTGACATCAGCACAGGCACAGGGATAGGACAAAGGCAAGAGGCCTATGCAGGATGAAGGCCCTTCAGGAGGCCAAGACACTGATTTTACACTCATTGATGTTGATTTGAGCTCTCCCAGCTCAAAGATGAGAGAGACCATCTTGGAGAAGAAAGCTGAGATCGACACATTGACCGTGAAGTTGCAGAGAGCTCAATGGATTATTAATTACTTGGAGTAGCGGAATAAAAAATTGGAGGATCAACAGACACTCATGGAGTTGCATAAAATCTGTGAAGATCGGGAATTGGCCTGAAAGAGACCAGGTGACATGACACCCTTTGAGCGGGAGATTTGGCTTACGAGAGTCAAAATTCATCTTGAGAAATTATTAGTGAAGGAAAAAAAGGACAAGGACATGCTTAGATATATGAAGAACCACTATTGGGCCCGCACACATGTTTGCAAAGCGAGGATCAAGATCCTGAAGGCGAGGCTAAGGAGGGCACTGAAACATCGGAAAAGGCCTGATCCACTCCAAATATTGGCTGAAGCTTCTTTGGCTGAGCATGATACTTCACGAGGGACTTTTCATCCAAATTTCAAGGAATTTGGAGAAAATTTTGTCAATTTTGAATTTTTGGTCACAAAACAGGTTTTCTAGCCCTACGCGTAGCACCACCTTGTGCGCGCTTATGATTGGGAGATCTTCTGGAGGAAAACTTGACTTTTTTGGATTTTTTATGAAAAATTATGCATGCTCAGGAATGTCCTAAGAATTTCATCAAGTTCTGGGTTGTCTAAAGGGTAAAAAATACCTTGAAAATGGCCTTTCTGCCACTTTTTACACACACAAGAACCAGTCTTGGGAGATTGAAGTTTTGGAGTGGCAAATGACATCCAAATCTAGAAACTCCACTTGGGTTGGGAATTTGACAGGCAGGGATTTCCAACGAGATATCATGAGCTCAATTTGGACTTCGGAAAGTTCCTCAAAATCAGCTCCAACGTTGTGCTATGCATAGAGATTTTGGGTGTGGCGCATAGAGGATTTTGGCCTATTTTTCACTCCACAACTCAGAATTTCGCCTAGTTTTGACTAGTTTCACTTTTTGATAAAACTCTTGATCTATATTGATGTAATTTGATGACCATGATTTAATTTTGGGCACATTTTTACTTGTTATAGAAGATTCATTCACTAAAAGGTGAAATGTGAGTGAATGGATCAGTTTCCTAGCATATGGAGGCAAGTTGTTTGATTGCCTAGATTTCAGTTCCTAGTTTAGAATTGGTTGAAACATCTCCTAGAAGGATGAGCTTGACCCCTAGAGGCATGGGAAGGGTTTAGACTTGTCTATGTATTGTATTTTCTGAGACATTTTCAGGGTTGGACTCTTGGGAATAGTTTTGCACCTCATTGTATATTCATTTCAGCATTTTTGGCAAAGGAAAGACCAGGGTTTTGCAGCACTTGTTGGGATCCTTGTGGCTTTGAGTTTTTAATGATGTTTTTCTCCATGTAATTTTAAGTTTCATTAATTTTTTATTTATGCCATTTCCCTTCTCTTTGCTTCTGAAATTAAACAAATGAGTAACTAAGGTAGAATTCATTAGTTTGTTGGTGCTCTGCCTTAAACTTTTGTTTAGTTTTATATGTTTTCATCTGTTTGAAGTGGATCCTTGTAGCCCCTTGCCCTCTTTGGCTCCTCATAAGTCTTTTCTATCCGTTCATTCAAACTAATACATCAAATCCATTGCCTTCCTTGCCCCAACTTGAACTCTGCAAGAATTTGGCCTCATCCCCAAGCCCAAAATTGCCTTTCCCTTTTTTCCAACAAAACCCCCACAAAATAAAAAAAACCCTCCTATTTAAATACCTTGCCTAAAATCAGTATTAATTTCAGTCATCTTAAGCCCCATTGAAATAATTTTCGCTGAGATTGACCCGGAGAGAGCCCTCTCCTGTTCTGGTAGGGCTAGCTACCAGACTGAGCGTGGTTTGGTGTTATCCTGTCTCTGCCTTCCTTCAGCCTGAGATAGATTTAGGCAATAACCCAGGCTTCTTCAAATCTCTTTGGTTTCATCTGTGATAACATGGCTATTTATACCTCTTCTTTTTGTTCTGTTAGCTACCTTCCTGTCTGGACCCCTGCTTTCTTGTCTCCTATGATCTGATCTTTAGGATGATTCTTCTGACTATATCTTGAGGGGGATTTCGAGCTTAGCTCTGCATCTTCTATTGTCTTCATTTTTTCATCATCATTTTGGTTTCCTTCTTCATGGTTGTCTGATGGACTGCAGTAGTCTGTATCTCTTGTATTGTTTGGAAGTTCTTCATCAAATCTCACATCAATACTTTCAACTATTTTTCAAAGAGTCTTGTTGTAGCACCTGTACCGTTTACTTTTGGAAGCATATCCTAGAAAAATCCCTTCATCTGCTCTTGCATAAAATTTCCCAAGATTTTCATCATTATTCTTTATATAACACTTGCTTCCAAAAATTCTAAAATGTTTGATTGAAGCTGGCTTTCCATGCCATAGTTCATGGGGAGTCTTGTCACTGCTTGGTCTTAAGTGAGCTTTATTAAGGATATGCACCGCTGTAAGTACTGCTTCTGCCCAGAAGGTTTGAGGAATATTACTCTCCTGCATCATGGCTCTGGAAATTTTTTGAACTGATCTGTTTTGTCTCTCTGCTACTCCATTCTGCTGAGGTGTCCCTGCAATAGTAATTTTTTGTTTTATGCCATATTCATTGAATAGATCTGCAAAGTCATAATCTGTGAATTCACCTCCTCTATCCAATCCAATGCATTTTAGCTTGCATCCTGTCTGATTTTCTGCTAATGCTTTGAATATTTTGAATTTTTCCAGAGCTTCTGATTTATTCTTCAGAAAAGAAACCCATGTCATTCTGGATAAATCATCTATTATCAGAATAAAGTAGGATTCTCCACCTTGTGTTTTAGTTCTTGCAGGTCCACACAGATCCATGTGCACAAGCTGGAGTGGTCTTCTTGTTGATAACTCATCTTTGGTCTTAAAGGATGTGCGGGTATATTTACCCAATTGACAAGATTTTCATATGGTATTGAAAGGCATTTTTATTTCTGGCATGTCTCTGACCGCTTTCTTCTTGCTCAGTCTAATGATATGATTGAAGCAAGATGTCCCAATCTCCTATGCCATAACCAAGACTCCTCAAGTTTGCTAAGATGGCATGCTTCATCTTCCTCTTTCACGATGTAAACATTTCTCTTTGTTCGAACACCTTTGAGCAGAGTCTTACCTGTGGTTCTTGATCTGACTTCATATTCTTGTGCTCTGAAAATAAATTCAAAGCCTTTATCACACGTTTGACTGACACTCAGCAAATTTTCCCTTAGCCCATCTACAAATAGTACATCTTGGGCCTTACCTCTGCCATTATCTAAGCTGACTAAGCCCTTTCCCTTGATTTTTCCTGATTTATCATTGCCAAAAGTTACATTACCATTTTTCTTTTCATCAAAAGTTATAAATTTTCTCCTGTCTCTAGTCATATGTTTTGAGCAGCCACTGTCCAGATACCATTGGATTTTTAGATCTTGAGTAGTTAGAGCCAGGTCAGACTTATTCTCCTTCTTTTTCCACTAGAGGCATCCTTTTGTTTGGTATCTTTTGTGAGATGATGAATCACATCCTTTCAGAGGACATTTGGAGGGCATATGTCCAACTTGATTTCATATACAACATTTGATCATAGTTTTTGCAGAGTTGTGAGTATGAACAAAATTTCTTTGATTCATAAACCTCCTTGAGGTGTTGAACATCAATCTTTGTCCATAATTTCTACATTCAATAATTTTATGGCCAAATTCTTTACAATAAAAACAATAACCATAGAAATTATTTGCATACCTGATGTAAGGTTGTTTTTTCCATTTGTTTGTTTGAGACAATCTCTTTACTGTTTGCATCTTTTGCTGGTTTAAATTACTCCTCCTTGCACGACAATACGCAGCAATGTGTCCCTGCTTGTGGCAGACATAGCAAGTGGCATTCTTCATAGGAGGGAAGAATCTCCTTTGATGGCTTTTAAATTTGACATACTCAGGGGCATATAAATCTTTTCCTGTTGTTTGAGTATTTCTTTCATTCTTTGTTATTAGAGGATTTTTCTGGGTTCTGTCTCCTTCCTTACAAGTTTCTTCTTTTGTAGGCACTATTTGAGCTGCTTCATCATACTTCTTTGCTTTTACAAAAATAATCTCTCTGTTTTCCCTTTCTTTTTTTTTACTTGATTCTCCTTCATAGCCTATTCCAGTTTTTATCATAGGCGATCTTTGAGCTACCAGAATTTCATTCAACTTACTAGAGCTTGTTGTTTGGGAAGAGTTTATAACCACTTTCCTTTGAGCATTTTCTAATTTCTTCCTGAGAAATACTACTTCTTCTTCCAACTTTTCTTGTTCCTAAGTTTTTTCCTTGATTTGCTTAAGTAACATGTCCTCTATCTTCTTGGCTTCTTCAAGCTCTATCTTTAGCTGCATCAGGACTTCTGAATTCTGTTCTTCTCATACATACTTGAGGAGAATGTCCTTTTGTTTTCTGCATTTTAGCTTGACTCTATCAATCTCTTCTAGAGCATTTCTTAGCTCCCCCTCAAGGTCGACTTCACCTTCTTCTTCTTCATCTTCTAGCAGGAGACCTTCAAGTTCTTCTATAGCCATCAATAAAAATTCAGAGGTTCCATCTTCACTTGAAATTTCATCTAGATCTTCAGATGTACTACTGTCTTGTTGAGCATAGATGGATTTTCTGCTGAACTTCTTTCCTTTCTACCAGTTCTTTAATGTATTTTTCTCTAACTCTTGAGCCTGATTCCTTACTTTCTTGTGAGGAAACTTAGCACCATAGTGTCCAACTCTTCCACAGTTAAAGCATTTGAAAGGAAGTTTACCTTTGTATTTACCTGAGCCTCTACCCAATTTCTTGACAAATATTTCCTCTTCTTCATCCGAGCAAGAGCATATGTCTTCCTCTTCTTCTTTCTTCTTTTCTGTTTTAAAGGCCGCCTCCCTCATACTTGGCTTCTTCTGTGGGAGCCTCATCTCGTATGCTGTTAAATTTCCAAGTAGTTGGTTCATGGTCAAAGTCTCCCAATCAACTGTTTCTTCTATTGCAGACACCTTGGGATTAAACCTGGATGGAAGAGATCTTAGAATATTTTGCACAATTATACTTTCTGGCATGGTTTCTCCAAGAGCTTTCATATTGTTAACAATTTCTACCACTTTTAGGAAGAATCTGTCAATATCTTCATCATCATTCATTTTTAAGTTCTCAAACTGGGCTCTATAGACTTGAAGTTTGGCAGTCTTTACTTTCTTGTATCCCTCATGGATGTTCTCCAGAGTATCCCACATCTCTTTGGCAGTGTCTTTCTGCATTAATTTGATAAAATATGCTTCACACAATCCATTCAAGATGGCATTCATGGCTTTTGCATTAGCTACAAAATCTTGTTTGGATTATTTCTCTGATTTAGTTGCCTTTGGGGCATATCCTAATTCCACAGCACCCCAAACTTCTATTCCTAGAGACATTATGTATGTCCTCATCCTGATTTTCCATAAGGAATAATTTTCACCTGTAAAGAAAGGGGATTTATTGGTTGAGCATCCTTCTTTACTAGCCATCCTGAGAACCTAGAATCTCCTTTCAGTTTTTAAACGGGTACAAAGGAACCTGCTCTGATACGAATTTTTGAATTTTAGTTGAACTCAGATATTAGGGGGGGAGAATCAGTTCAATACATACATGAGCATTTTTCAACTTTTCATCAGCTTATTTACAGCTTACTTTTATAATCAACCTTAGTATATGAACAATCTTAATATGTTGCAGCAAGTATTAAATTAATGTGATATTAAACTTATTATGAGAGCAACAACCATTAAGCAGATTTGATAAATGATCTCAGCACATAGGAAACACAGATAGAGAAAACAGATATAAGTGGAAACCCATAAAGGGAGAAAAACACATCTTATTATTGTTGTGATGCAAAGGCAAGCTCCAATTCCCTCTCATCACTGTTTTTTTGTAGGCACCAACCTATAGGAGGCTCCAATCTCAATTTTGCAAGCTACAACTTGCAAGGAAGCACCAAATCCCTTCAATTCTCTGCAGGCACCAACCTACAGGTGGCTCCAACCTCAGTCAGCTACAAATGATAGCTATTAACCTTCAACTTGATAGGGAAGCTCCAACTTCCTCAATTTATCACAAGAAATGTTTGTTGATTTACCTCAGATATCATATCTCTTCTATAGCATCTCTTTCTGCTCCTCTCTTCCTTATCTTCTCTGCCTCAATCTTTTATGCTTTTCATTCTCTATCCTTACTCTCTCATTTTTTTTTTCACTTATGCATATCAAATTATATATAGAGTTCCTCACATGACTGTTTGTATTCCACAAGGAATTTTGAGTGACCAGCCATGACTCTTTGACTTCAGCCTTCTCAATTATTTATCCAACTCATTAAAAATATAACAATATGTACAAATTTCAATATCACAGTGGGAGTTTTTCTTTTCCTTAGGATACTTGCCTTTGCATCACAAACAATATAAACAAAAAAAATATTTACATTTTTAGTTACACATTTCAATTCCACTCAGCTCCTTTTCTGGACTTTGTCTTTACTGGATTTGTCTTTTCTGCTGATGTTGAGTGACTGTTCTGTATATTTTGGTTCACCTCTGTGTCTATTCATCTGTTCACTATACTTGAGTGCACCAACTACATATATAACTGCTTTTCAGGTTTTATTCTCAAATACATATGAATCTGGGCGATGTCTGTTCATTACCATCTCTGTTCTCTGGCTACCTGTCTACATTCTCTGTTCATATATGAGTTTAAACATAATGGTTTGAAACTCGCATTACAATTTCAATTCATCTTTTTCCCTGTACCATTCTTCTGCCTCTCTCTCTCGCTCTTTCGTTCTTGCAGGCTCTCGTAATAAACCCAATCTCATTTCATATAGGTTTCAACTTTAGAATAGTATATAAATATATATCATCATGTATGCATATTCCCCAATTTAAACATTAAAACTATTAATAAACCATGGCTTTTAGCACCCAATCATAAGAATTTCGCACTGTATAATTGAATCCTCTATTCAATTTTTTTTTTTTAACTGAATGTATTCGAACATCAAAAGACTGTAATATTAACGCCTATTCTCCTTTCGGAATCGCCACTTAACCCACGCTAGCCCGCATATTTGTATTCCGATTATTTAATAATAAAAAATTAAACACTGACCCATACCTTGTTAGACACCTTGCAACTTTATTCATGATCCAACAGTGGATAATTCATCTCTTTTTCAACTTCCGATCCAACGGAAATCGCGCGGTTAACTTGCACGAGGGTTAATATTCAATAGTTGCGCGATGGACTGGGCCCCAACATTAACAGTTGTCTCCATCCAACGGTTGTTATCGCGTCGTGCCACCTCATTTGATCAGATGGATATCGCTCGGTGAAGATGCATGAACAATAACGCGCGATGGTGTGCAGTGATAGCGGTTTTTCAAATTCGCTCGAGGACACGTGTCGCTTGTCCTATGGAATCACTTCCAATCTCTTGAATACCACCCACCATGTAAAGGTGGTGCGATGAAAACCAGAAACCACCTTTACTGTTCACTCTTCGTGGTTCCGCCCTTTTGGCTCGGGGTTCCTCTCCTTCGCTCAAGGTTCCACTTCTTTTATACGTTGACCCTTGGTTCATTGGCATTTTACCACGGTGCTTTCATCTGTTACGACGAATAGTTCCATTTACACTACGCATTTAACTATGGTTCTACCTTTCGAGTTCCACCTTCAGAGTTCCGCTGCGTTTATGGGTTACACTAACCGTTATTTCACCAAATTTCTCATAACGTGCGTCTAATGCACCTGCACACAGTTAACTAAAAAGTTCCTCGGTTTTTCAATTGTGGAATGGAAATTTCTGGGTTTGAATTGAGTTCTCTACTTTGAGATCATCGATGCTTCGAAACTCACATTTCCAATCAAATATTCAACCCTATTATGCACTAAAATATTTATTATATACATGTATAGAATCTCTATTAACCCTTGGGATTTCTACCCCAAAAAAAAGATTCAGATTTTTCATTACTGCAACTCCAACCAGTTCTCAACCTCAATCTCATTTCGTAGGTTATACACGATAGAGTTTATAACTAAACCATTCTTCTAAGTACTGTGTATGGAACAACATTATACATACCCCAAATTCATAAACTCAGAAAAATACAAGGATACACATATGCAATTAAGTCATTTTTGCATAGATAGTTACATATCATAGCTCTTTCATATAGAATTCTTGTATCAACAATATCCATATAATACTGAAACCAAGTCTTCTACATACACAACTTAGTTTAATTACACAACTGCCTCTGCTTCATGTCTATTACTTTGCCTCGTTTCTGGTTCAGGTACTCCTCCTTTGCCATCCCCTTTGACATCAATGACAACATTTCCAACATAATATTCCAAAGCTGGAATTTTCTGCTCCATCGGGAATATCTTAAGATGTTCCAATTCCTTTTTTAGTGAGAAATCACAAGTCCATTTTAGAGATTGAATGTTGGGGAATGTATATGATATAACTCCTTCCAAAGAAGGGAGAGATCCTGAGGCTAGCTGGCCCTTCACAGACTCTACCTATGGGTATGTAATATTCCACTTCGGGAATTTCTGCTGTAGGGAACTTGAGGACGTTGTATAAGGAAGCTGCTGCAAAAATAATACATTACAATTCTAGGATGCCCTAGTACATATAAAATATAGATCCCTTGCAGAAAAATAGCTCAAAGAAATAACACTAGATGGGTTATTCATATCTCCCCAATCTAGGTCTCTAAAACAATGCTCAAGGAGTGAGCTACAACAATATGCAAAACATCAATCCGAAACTATGAAAATATGAATGTATCATGAGAGGATAAATACTAAAGCCATGATTATATTAGTGCCCTAGCAATATTATATAGAAATATCATGAGGAACAAAGCCCTCGAGTTCTTAGAACCATCCTCGAATGAATATACAATAGAATGCGGGAGTAGTTGCAGCTACACAGAATGACGGAAGACCATAACTCCATGGTCTCTATGGGATATGCATCTACTGAATACATAAAAAATAATAATGTAGCTGAAAGATATAAGAAAAATGGCCCAAGAGAGGAAAATGGGCTCAATATGGGATTTCTAGCCAATCTTAGGGAGATTGCTAGAAATGCCGGATAAAATACAATAGTGACAAACAAATTGTCACTACAACTGAAACCAAATGAATATGATGTTGTGGCTGAAATGAAATGCTGATTCCCTCCTCTAATAATGTCCTCAAGGGAAAAGGGGATGATCCCATTTTACTCAAAATCACTCCTTATGAGCACATGAATCTCCCCCAACATTGCCCTCATGTAATAACACAGTTTCTCCAAGTGACTACGTAGTGGGAGTTGGAAAACGAGTGGTCTGATGCCACAGATCTAAAATCTAGTCCAAGAGCCCCCTCTAGAGCTCCTCCAATGAAGAGATCACTCCTCCACCGGAAAAGCAAGTAAGGAAAGACTCTATGAGTTCCTCTGCTGCTACCTCAGCAACACAACACCATCCTGGTACAGAAATAGCATTGCAACTGAAGGAGTGAGCTTGGAAAAATTCCAAAATGAGGAAATGAAGCTCAAATCCTATCCTCCCATGAGGAGGAGGTGGGGGATCCACTCCCGGGAACACCCCCAGTGCTCAAGAGCACTGCAATCCTGCTAAACAACCCATATGTGCAAGTCCTTGGCCTCACTACGAAATTTCTGAATCAAAAGCATGCACAAATGAGCTACTATCTTCTCTCTTATAAAGAAAGTGAACTCTCTCTCACCATAGGTCCCACAATTAGCGTTTCCATTCACTTTTTAATGCTTTCCCTCCAAAAACTGTGTTGTCTTCTCAATCAAGCCACCCCTCTAAGGCAGTGCTGTTGAGTTGGTCAAAGATGGCCAACTCAAGGTGATCCTCATCATTTTCACACCATTAGGTGTTTATTTTAGCTGCTTATTTATCCTTCTTTCTCATAAGGAGTGTTATTTCTCTATCACCATTTTATTAATCAAAATAAAAATATGCCACTATAATGTTCAATTTTAGCTTGAGGCTAAAATTGGGAACATTACAGAAAATCACTATATAAATCATATTGTTCAACATAGCTCTAATTCAAAACAAAATTATTCTTAAGAATAGTAGAAACACTAACACTAGGCCTAGAAATAATGTCAACAACTTTATTATATATATATTTCTTATACCTTATCACCAAATGGAATTGTTGAAGAAAACCCATCCTTCGAAAGTGCCTTGATTGTTGAAACTTTGTTATTGATTGCAACTATTGAAATAGTTGATGATTAGTGTGAATGATTGTTTCCTTACCCATTTTTATCCTTTATAACAACTAGGTTTGTCTAGGTTGGTCTTAGGTAAGTTAGGTTACGTCATTAGGGTGAAATAAGGTCATGAAGTTCATTAATTTTAAAAAAATGTACATATGTGGGGGCTCTTAAATGTTATCATTAAGGTGATTTGTGTAAATGTAAAATAAAAATCCTAAAAATATCTCATGCATAAGTGAAATTGGTCATTTCACATAAATTTAGCACTTCTACACAAGTTTGTAGAAAAATTCAGTGTAAAACAGTCAAAATTCGCTATGAACTTGCCAAAAATCTCTGTTATTACAGCAAGTTGAAGTTTTGGTATTTTTGAAGCATTTAATGTATTTCATAGAGTATATGATTCATCAAAAGAGTTGAGGAGTGTCATTGGTACACTTGTTGATGAAGATCACTTAGCGAAAGGATGACATGGCTTTCAGCACATCATTTTTTCCACCTCACCAGTACACAACTCATCTTCAAATTCAGAATATAAGGACCTAAAATCTAGCATGATAGTTTGCCACTAGATCATGGTTGTTGATACCTCAGCATGTCAGTTTGTTTCAATGGAGACGGTGCAAGAAGAATTGAAGAAAAAAGGGCTTGAAGATGATTGTAGTGGATGACTCTACTACCCCTTGAAATATGGTAGGACACACTTTCTGGAAAATTTTGTCTTATTATACTCTATAAAATTAGTTACAGAGCTGTCAACATTTTTTTTGGAGGCAAAGAGTGAAAATTTCAAAATCTAGAAAAGTTAGGCAAGTTTGTACCGAGGTCCAGGCTTGAAGCTGAGTTTTCACTACGAACTCACTGTAGAATGTTTTAAGGTAAAAATTCCAAAAAAAATCATCACATGAGTGAATAAAAATATATTTTTACCTCATTTTACCTAATGAATACCCTCCAATATGCAACAAAGTTAGAAAAATTGTAGAAGGTGGTGAAATGAAAACGCTACAAAAAATACGCTGCGAACTTTCCTGTACATGACTATTTTAGAAGTCAACTTCAACTTCAATTTTTCACCAAATGAAAATAAATTTTGGAAATCTGAAGGATGTTTTTCTTCATCACAGGCCCATATACGAAAAACTCTCTGAGTTTTGTGACACCATTAGGGTTTGGAAATTATGCACTCATCTTTTAGGCCTATTTTTCAGAATTTTCACTAACCAGCTTTGTGTAAAAATTGTAAAATTCGACTTGGAAGAGGTCCAACTCAAAATCCACGTGGCATAATGACACATCAACAGTCCAATACACTCATAAAATTAGTTGGTTTCATTTTATAATGGTTATTAAATGAATTTTTTGAACTATTTAATGAAATAAGAGTACTTTTGTATTCAAACACTGCCTAATAGAAAATATCACTAGGAAGTCTCCAAATGATGTGATCCTATTTGAAATAGGTCTCTGATGTAGGAATTTGAAGCTAGCGAGGTGGAAAACCATTAGTATGAGTCCTCACTCTATAAATAGAGAATTTTTAGAGTTAGAGAGTGGTTGATGGATGTTATGACCAATGATATTGTTGTAATATTTTCTCTACTCAGTTAATATACAGTTGTAGAAAACTTTTCTTCAGACCTGAGATTCTGTGTGGGTTATTATGTGGATTTCTCCTTTACCTATTCAATGTTAATTCATCTTACTTCATACATAATTACTTGGAATTCATAAATTATTATGATCCAACTTCCTTTATGTATCTTTTTTGTTGTCAAAGTTATTTTTTTAAGAGCTCATATGCCTTAGCTTCCATGAATGATGTTTTTATGTAATTAGTTTCATACTGATTCCATGCCAAATGGTAGCCATAGTAGCCATCATACATATTTAACCTGCAAAAAATAATCCAAAATACATATAATAGTTATCCATCTTCTTTTTTAAGCTTACTTATTGAATATCATATCTTTTCTTGAGAGATCCTTCTCTAGTTGGAAGGGCTAACTTTCAACCCCAAGTGATATGAAACAGTTACAATGAATTGACTGTTGAGAAGCCTAATTAGCCTTAGTTTGGTGATAACATTTTGGTGCATCTGCGAGGAGACTAAAATTCATATCATCCTGGGTTTTTCTTATCAAAGGGACTGAGCCCTTGAAGGTAGCAGGAGATAAAAAAATTCGAAGGTTGTACTTCTACCTTGGTGACTCTAGTCTTGAAGAATTCAGAAATTAATATATTCATGGTAACACTAATGGGAAATTAGAGACTTAGATGCATCTAAAATTTCTTCAAGGTATGCATGTGTGGAATTTTCAAAAAATTATGGACTTCCCAATCTTTTGCTCAAGGATGTATATCTTGTAATATATTGGCCCTAAATTTGATGGAGAAGATTTAAGCTTGAATTTAGAGCATGTATCAAAGTTTCATGACTTTAATGAGCTCCTTAGAGTCAAACAAGAATATGTATTCATTAGGATTTTATATGATTCATTCCAAGGAAAGTGTAAAATTTGGGTGGAAAGGCTACCTGTTAGATCTATTAAATCATTTTCATGTTTTTGGCTTATTTTCTTGGAAACATGGATGGAAACGACAAAGTTTGTGGCAGGCTCTCTTTCCATTAAGGATTTCACAAGATGGTGCTCTGATGTATAAGTTGGTGAGAAATTTTCTTCATCAGTGTCTTATTATTTAAATTCATATAAAGGAAATCCTGAAAATAAGATTACTTTTTTACATGAATTGGCTCGTGAGCTTGAAAAATATATTGAAGATGTTGAAGCTCAAATTCAGTATCATCATTTTCAATATCGTATGTAGTCTGTTGAAATTATTTTCCATCCAAAACAAACATATGAGATATTTTCTCTTGACATCAATATAAATAAATACTTTGTTTTAAAAAATAGATCTGATGACACACAACTGAAAATATATGATGACATGAAAAATAAGTGTGAAGTGTTCAGCTATGAGGATTTCTTTGCTCAAGATTTTGAAAATATTCATAAAAAAGATCACATATTTATTGATCCTATAGTCGACTATATGGAGAATTTTTTTAGCCTGCGTTTTCAGCCATGTCTTAACTGTGAGAAACATATCCATTTCCAATTGCCATTATATTTTCCAGTTTTTATTTTGTTGGTGCATAGTCAACCAGTAATTTTATTTCAGAAGCTACTTGAATAGCTTCACTGGCATTTTTGTGTCATTTGTTTCAGTATTTTATTAGTATTATATAGTAGGTAGGTGTGTGTGTGTAAATAAACTCAAGTATTCTCAAGCATCTTTTTAGCATGTACAGATTTAGTTTTCAGCTTGGATTGCAGTTTTCAACAAGTTTGAGACCGAGGAGTAGGCCATAAAATCTTGAAGAATATTTCATTAAGTCCATAATTTGAAATTTTCAATAAGACACTGGAGCTGTTGGTTCTTTTCTGCACCACAGGGGCAAAACATCACCATTGGAGCCACCGTTATCCTTGATAACAAATAGGTTTGTCTAGGTTGGTCTTAGGTAAGTTAGGTTACACCATTATGGTGAAATAAGTTCATGAAGTTCATTGATTTTCAAAAAATGTACATATGTGGGGGTCTTAAAGGTCATCATTAAGGTGATAGGTTTCAATGTCAAATAAAAATCCCAAAATTATATCATGCATAAGTGAAATTGGCCATTTCATGTAAATTGTGCACTTCTACACAAGTTCGTAGCAAAATCAGTGTAAAAAAATTAGAATTCGCTACGAACTTGCGTCAATTTTTTTTTTCAGCGAGCTCAAGTTTTGGTATTTTTTAAGCATTTAATGTATTTCAGAGAGTAGATGAGTCATGAAAAGAGTTGAGGAGTGTCATTGGTAAACATGTTGATTAAGATCATGTAGCAAAAGGATGAAATGGCTACTAGCACAACATTGTTTCCACCTCACAAATATAGAGATCATATTTAAAATATGAATATAAGGACCTGAAATCCAGCATGTCAGTTTGCCACATGATCATTTTTTTTGACATCTCAACATTTCATTTTGGGTCAATGGATATGGTGCAATAAGAATCGAAGAAAAATGGGTTTGAAGATGATTGTAGTGGATGACACTGCTGCCCCTTGAAAGATGATAAGACACAATTTTTGGCAAATTTTGTCTTAGGATACTCTATAAAAACAGTTACAGAGTTTTAAACATCTTTTTTCATGGTAAAGAGTGAAAATTGAAAAATTTTGAAAATTTAGGGAAGTTCGTAGTGAGCTCCAGGTTTGAAGCTAAGTTTTCACTATGAACTCGTTGTAGAATGTTTTAAGGTAAAAATTATAAAAAAATATCATTATAGGGCTGAATAAAAACATTTTATTACCTTATTTTATCTAATTAACACCCTCCAATAGCCAAAAAAGTCAGAAAAAGTGCAGAAGGTGGTGAAATGAAAATGCTACAGAAACTATGCTACAAATTTTCCTATACATGATTGTTTTAGCAGTCAACTTCAACTTCAATTTTTGGCCAAATGAAAAATAATTTTGGAAATATGAAGGATTTTTTGCTTCATAACAAGCCCATATACAAAAACCTCTCTCTATTTCTACGAAGCCATCAATGTTTGGAAAATATGAAGTCATATTAGAGGCATATTTTTCAGAATTTTCACTAACCATATTTGTGTAAAAATTGTAAAATTAGACTTGGAAGAGGTCCAGCTTAGCATCCACATGTCATAATGACACATCAATAGTACAATACACTCAGAAAATTAGTTTGTATTATTTGATAAGGGTTATGAAATGGATTTGTTTAACTATTTATTAAAATAAGTGTCCTTTTTGTATTCCAACTCTGCAAAACAAAAAATATCCCTAGGAAGTCTCTAGTTGATTTAATCCTATTTGAAATAGGTCTCTAAGGTAGGATTTCAAAGCAAGCAAGGTAGAAAACCATTTGCATGAGTCCTCACTGTTGCATTGAAAATTGTCACCTTGACATTCTGCTATTTGTATGAGCTCATTATCACTCATACTTCCTCCTTTGCAAGTCTAACATATCAGTTCCTCATGTCAAGCCTTGAAAATCAGAGAAAAGTTCCTAAAAATATCCTTAACTTTGGTGTTGCACTTTCTCTATATCTTGCCTGCGATCTCGCACCTAATTTTCATGTCTCCTGCGTACCTGAACGCACTTTCTCTATGTTATGGGTGCGGACCCCTGTAAAGATAAAAAAGGCGCAAATAAACTAAAAAAAATCTCACTTTCATTAAATTCTAGAAGCCTCTAGAAAGAATATTATGGTGGCAAAACCGCTCTTTTGAGGTTCATGTATCCCTTACCT
Organism: Pinus albicaulis; assembly: GCA_034641835.2. Taxonomy (NCBI): domain Eukaryota; kingdom Viridiplantae; phylum Streptophyta; class Pinopsida; order Pinales; family Pinaceae; genus Pinus; species Pinus albicaulis. Next base: position 2,005,053,879 of record CM076575.1, on the reverse strand, counting down.
TATGGAGCTAACCCCTTGATGTGAGGAGCTTATCCCTTTGAAGGAGGATTCTATCCCTTCATAGTTGGAACTGAAACCTCCTCTTTTCCACTATAAAAAGAGGCATTGGGTAGCGTCAAGGGGAGTTGAAGCTTTAGAATTATTTGAGGTTAAGTGCTGTTGGGATTCAGACTCATTTAACTGAGATTTTTATGAGGAGAGATCACATAATTCTATCTGTATCGGTTGGAGGAGTGCAGAGCTTATCAGAGTAGAGGAGATTCCTGCTTCGGACCCTGGGAAGGCCTGTTCAACATCAAGGCTAAGGTTGTAAGGTTTTCCTTCTTTTAAAGTTAATACAAATGAATTCATTTTTCTCAATAAGCTGTTAGTTAACTGTTTATTTCATGGATTCCTTGATCACTATGATAAGCATGATTTATGATGTTTACTATACAGGTGCTATTTAATGTTTTCTTGTTTGTGACTACATGTTTATAAATATGACTCCTTCAAGTGAACGAGGGACAACAACAACTTCGAACAAGCACTGGACCTACTGTAAGTCTTTTACACCTCTATAGTGTTGTTTGTAAATCATATATGCTTAGAGAAAGATTAGTTCATTTGGATGTTTGTTGCTAGATTACCTTTTTGGTACTAGGGAGATTAGTCTTATCTGCAAGATTGATTAATCCGTACAACAAATTGGTGACTCCATTGGGGAAGAACTTATTGTTTTTGGTTCTCTTTTATTTTGATTTGAGGAAAAAGTTTTTCTTGGTTTTTGATTGATGGATATCTGCCTGGGTAGCTTAGGTTTTCTCTGTTTTTGAAAATATTGAAATATTTTATGTTTTTATTTAGTTTTTCTAGGGACCGCACTTTGTCATTTTGCATAGTGCGGGCAGTTTCTCACTTTCCTTAAGTAAACAGTGCAGGATCGCACCTGTTACTTTTGCAAGCCTGCGGACCTTGTTAAAATTTTGGAGAAACTCCAGATTTATTTTTTCAGTTTATCTTTATTTTGATTTAGAGTTTTTAGTATCTGCCCAGATTGACGTTGTTTCTGTCAAAATCCTTTTGTGAATGAATTCTAGTAGTATTTGTGTTTTGATGATTTTCTAGAAGTTTTGTGTTTTGGATTGTTTTTCACTTGGTCTTTGTAGTGATTTAAAGAATTGGAAGTTTGAAATACCTCAGATTACATTGGTCTTTTTTCCTTCTTGCTGAGTCTGACCTGATTGTGAAATCTATCCTTTATTGAGAAATAGATCTACTTGTTTCTTTGCAAATCTTCAAAAAACTTTGGTATAGGTTTTGAATTTCATTTTTATAAAGAAAACATATCTGAGTGTTTTTTGATTTGTTTGTTATTCTAGAAAAATATATCTTTAGTTTAATGAATAACTAAGTAAAACATTCTTCAAAAATATTAAAGCTTTTATTCAATTATATTTTTAAAGTTTGTAGATCTCGAAATTGGTTTTATAGTTTTGAGTGCTTTTAAAATTTGTAGATTTCTTTTGAAGGAAAATTGTTTTTTGTAGTTTCAAGTTTTTGAAAGTGAAAGGATTTTATTTTGATCTTTGATAATTTGTATAATTTTGAGTTATTGTTGAAAATAAAAAAATATTTTCTTCCAATTATTCTTTATGTTCAAAGAAAGAATTGTTTCTTAAAAGAATTGCATTCTCAAACTCTTTCTTTAGCTAGAATTTCATTGAAAGAAAATGAGTTTATTATCATTTTTAGGTGCATTTTTAGTGTTTTTGGAAGTTGAGTCTTCACACCATCAAAGTTTCATTTCCATACCTATTGACTTAATAAACAATAAACAACTCATAAAAGTAACGCTTAATTAAAATTCATCTAGCAATATTTTTATTTTCTATGGCTCTTATCACCAACATAGCTTAGGCTAGTATCTTCGAGTAGGGAGTAATTAACTCTCCAAGATAGTAAAAACAAACAAGTAGATAAATATTGTGGTAGGAAATAAATCCAATTGTAATTGGAACAATCTAGGAAGCTTCTCTTAAATAATTCAATCACGAGATCATGTCCAAACCTTTGAAATAATCAATTCTATTTCATTGGGAAAGATAGAAGATTTTGCGCACGTTACAAACGGTAAACCTCAGATTAACCATTGTCGAGGAGCTTGGGGTCACTTTTCGGTAAACCTCGGATTAAACATGTCGAGGAGCCTTCAAGGGGATTGAGCTTTGTTACTCTGCCCTTGCGCGTGGGATCAGATCGTAGACTGTTCCCCAGTTGTATTTGTTACTGTTGGTAACCTTAGTGTCCAAAAACTTAAGATTATTTCCTAAGGTGACGGTGAGGGAAAGATCTCACTGTACCTGGAGCAGACGTCGACTAGACTCACTTGGAATCTCTGGGGGGTTCTCTTCACATGAGATGTTTTTGTGAATAAAATTGTGCCAGTATGTTTCATTAAGCAGTTTGTCGGGGTAACTGTTCCAACCGCCTTTTCTGTATTAAATTTCTACTAAGTTGGAATTCATCACCAACTAGTGTTTTTAGTATGGTAATTTTATTGTTTCTATGTGGTTTTAACTCTTAGTTTTTTAAGCGTGTGATTCAGCTATTTGTTTCTTTAGAGACTTTAGGTGTTTTTATTGAAATTTTTCTTTGTTTGTGTGTGATTAGTTAATATTTAATCGTGGCGGAATTGCCGAGAGAATCCCGGAGACTTCAAGGGAAACCCCTTTAATATACACCAAGTCAGCTTGAAGGGCTTTGTGCTCTAGTATCATCTAGTAGCGGTAGAATCAGATCAAAAGAAATTGGAACTTCATCTATAGTTTTTCATCCTGATCGTCAAATACTCACAACAGAACACATTCAAGAATCAATTTCAGTTTCTAAAGTTACCAGTAGTATTTCTCCTTCCAGTGAACTAGCTGACGAACCTGAAATCTCTAAACCTGAAACTGAACCTTCTATTTTGGAAACTTCCTCAGTATTTATTACACCAACTTCTAGCGATCTTGGTTCACCTAGGGTAAGAAATATTTTCACTGAAGATCTTCCATCTGGCCTTATTTCTATTGAAGAACTTACTAGTCCAGACAAAGAGTTATCTCTTCCTTAATCCCCTCAATCCTTAAATCTTAGGTTGTCTGAATCTATTTTATACAACCCTATTCGAACTGACACTTGGTATCTATCTTTGACAAACTTTTTAGAGAATCCGGGTCTTGCTTTTTCTCCACCTCAAATTCCATTTCATCCTACACCCGGAGGTTGCTATCCGTCATCTATCATGGCAGGAGAGTCATCCATGTTTTCCGAGACACCGGAATCATTTTTACACGGTGTTCCTTCTGTTCCTTTGGGATATCAGGCTCTATCTAGTACTTTCTATGGAGTAGCTCCTCAACCAATTGAACACGTATTATCATCTGGTCTTAATGGAGTTAAAACCGAAACGTCTAATGCAAAGAAAATATTTATGATGTCTGGTAATATTTCAAATCCTCAACCTCAAGGCAGTCAGTTATTGCCTAGAGGACAATTTCAGGGAAATCAGTTACCGCCTGGGGGGCAACCGTCAGGCAGTGAATTACCGCCCGGGGGGGCAACCTTTAGGTAGTCAATTACCGCCGGGGGGGCAACCTCAAGGTAATTTTCTCCCAGGAAAAACTGTGGAATCATATTATTTTGGAGGACAACCTCAAGGATAGTACATACCTCAAGGTTATCAACCTCAAGGATAGTACATACCCCAGGGTCAACCCCAAAGTCAATATGCTCCTTAGTGTCCTTATCAACCCCAGCTTCAGTATGCACCTCAGGGTTATCAACCTAAATTTCAGTACCCAATTCAATGTTTCCAAGATCCTTCTAGTCAATCATCTGTACAAGGAGCTGGAAATTTACCACTTACTTATCAACCCTACGTTCAACCAGGCTATGGTCCTTACGTTCAACCTTCTACGAGACAATACCCCGGAATGAATATGGTGTGGGATCCATCCCAATATCAATACCCTATGCAGCCTAATGTACAATTTACTTCTCAACCTGGATAGCCTTTGGTTTCTGGTCCAACCCAGCAACCCGTCCAGCCTACTATTCAAACTCCTGCACCTAGTTTTGTTCAGCAGTCTGGGCCTAGTGCACCTCAGAATTTGCCTCAAACTACTGTAACTGCTGCAATGTCTGTTCAACCTATAACACCTATTTCTAGAGTATCTGTAGCTCCGAGTTCTTCTATCCCTGCATTTGTGAAAATCCCTCAAGTATTTGTACCCCATTCAAGACCTTTAGTTTAGACTTCGGTCCAAATGCTTGTGGAACAAGCTGGTACAAGTATAGTTGTCACAAGTCAATTGCAATTCACGTATCAACTATACTAGGGACAACCTCAATTCAGTCCCGTTTCACAAAATCCAAATTATTAGTATCAACCATACCCTGGCTATACTTATCAACAACCTCAACAACCCCAGTTTGGTCCAGTTAATCCTGGTTATGCGAGAGGCTACACAATTCCTAATGCAAATATGATTCCCATTTATCATGGGTACCCTCCTCCTGGAACTGCTTTGGCTACTCAAGGTTTTCACGACCCTAACCGTCAGTTACCATTTATTGCAACTTTGGATTTATCTGATTTGACGCGCCTTATGAATGGTCCTATTTTTTATTATCTGTACTGGCCACCAATGCCGAATAAGTTGCCCAGTGATATACCAAAATTCGAAGGTAAATTGGGAGAGGATCCATCAAATCACGTGATGAATTATCACCTCTGGTGTGCATCTAATTAAACAATTGATGATTCAATTTGATTACGTCTTTTCCAAATAACTCTTATTGGTCTTGCTACCAAATGGTACATTGAGTTACCACGAGGCTCTTTTAATAATTTCAGTCAGTTAGAAACTGCCTTCTTGACTCATTTTCAGTTGCCTGTCAGATACGACAATGGCACGGAACTATTAACTTCACTAAAGCAATCCATTTCCACATATATTTCTGATCATATTCATGAATGGAGACGTAGAAGGTGTTTGGTGAAATTTTACATTCTGGATCAAATTTTGGTGGAATATTTTGTTAAATCATTATTACCCAAAATCATTGAAGACGTAGCTAAGGCTGGCGTTGTTATTGAGGAACAAGTAATTTCTCAAGCTCAGTACCTTGACCTCGTTTATACGTAGTAGGGTACTTTACATCAAAAAATCCTTGACCATCCAAAACAAGGTCAAATAGCTATGGCTCCTTCAGGGTCTCATGCCACTAATGGTATGATTGGTATAGTAAATACTAAAAGCAGGAAGAGATCTCCAAATAATTCTTCTCCTATTATAACTTTATCTGATTCCCCAAAAATTTCTGCCGACATTCATGTCGTAGAGACATCTACGGAAAAATCTAAATCCGATGGTAAAAAGAAAGGGAAGAATAAAAACAAAAAGAATTCAAAAGAAAAATCTGATAAAAATGAATCCAATGATGGAAAACACAAACCTCGCTATCCTTGTTACATTTTTGACGAGGATAATTTTACTAAGGAATGCCCACATCGAGGAGAGGTTGCAAATTTCATTAAAGGTTCACAACAACCTGTTGTCTTGAAGGATCCTTTTCCAACTCAAGATAGTAAGATTATTGGTTCTACCTCGAATGCCTTAGAAGAACCTATTTTGATGATGTCTCATGTCAGGATTGCGATGCGATCGCAAGATTATGGTACTAAGAATCCTGTTGATGGTAAAGAAGCAGAATCTTCTAGTGAAAACACATCAACTACACCTCCTCCTATTTCTGGTCTGCTACAGATCGAGAAACCAAATATAGACTTAATAATCAAACTGCCTGCTGAAGGTGTTCTTCGTAAATCAACTTTCAATCCACATTCGGGAGCTGCTCAGAATTACAACATTGTTGAAGACTTAGCTATTTCCCCTTCAGCAATGTCGGCTTTGGAAGTGCTGCAATCATGCCTAGCATATCATAAATTACTTTTGTCTACCATAGGAGATGTTGATATTCAGGATTCGAACCTTATAATATTTGATTTAGAGAATAGTACACCTCCCCTACCTCACCAAATGGCTTTCCAAATTCCAGTGTTAGTAAAAAACAAACTGATTTTTCGGACTGTGATTGATGAGGGAGCTTTAACATGTATTATGTCGATCCAGTGCTGGAAATCACTTGGTTCTCCTACACTTAATCAGTCTCCGACGATTCTAAAGGCTTTTGATGGCCAAGGTTTCCACCCTTTTGGTATTATTGTAGGATTTACCCATAGGGGTCGAAGGTAAAACCGTAAATCTAGATGTGGAAGTGGTTCATGCCCCTCTAGATTACAACCTTCTCCTGGGTCGTAGTTGGTCTTATGCTATGACTGTTGTTGTTTCTTCGGTCTTTCAACTCATAAAATTTCCACATCAAGGAAGGATTGTTATAATAGATAAGTTAGGTTATTTTTCTTTGGATCCAGCCTCTACAAAAACAATCTAGCACGTTGGTAAAGCGACTATCCCTTACAAGGATGTTGGATTAGGTTTGATTAAATATTTTGGTTTACTAGGAAATTTTTCCTTTCCTCCTCCTAACGTATCACCTTCTATCGCAACTATTCATATGATTTCATTAGATACTATTATTTTTCATGATCCTTGGGTCATACCTTCTGACTCTGAGTTAGATTCATTTGATGGCATGATGCCTTTGAGTCCATTTGAAATTGCATATTAGGTTGTACAGTCACTTTCTGACCCCTCTTCAACCGAAACTGGTCCAATGAATGGGATCCATAAGGAATCACTTTCTATATCTAGTTCAGCCATAATGAAATTTCTTGATCTTGTTCATACTGATGAGCAGGTTCGTGAACTTTTGTCTCTTAACGATTTACCATGGGAAGATCTACACCACTGATCTTTGTTTTTACCTGAGCTGGATCATTTTGAAGATGATTTTGCTTAAATTTTTACTACTGAATATGTCAAAGAACTGCGGAATCCAATGCAAAATCCCGATTCTGAGTTAAATTTGGAAAATATCTCTCGAATGATTTCAATTGACATTTCAGTAAAGCCGGGAATAATTGAAAACATTCATATAGGTGCTTGTTGCACGGAAGATGAAATTCAAACTTATAAAGCCCTATTTCGAGAATCCCATGATGTGTTTTCCTGGTCCTATGAAGAAACGCCAGGAATTGATCCATCAATTGTCGTACATGAAATCAAGACTTACCTGGATGCCAAAAATGTCTGTCAATTTCTACGTCAAATACATCCTAGAAAAGCTACTGCTATCAAAGCCAAAGTTGAGAAATTACTTCGTGCAGGTTTCATTTATCCAATTCCTTTAACGGATTGGGTATCGAATATTGTTCCTATTATTAAAAAACAAGGAACGATACGAGTGTGTATCGATTATAGGGATATTAATCGAGCTTGTCCTAAAGACAGTTATCTAACCCCCTATATCGATCAAATAATTGATGATTGTGTCGTCAGAGAAATGTTTTCCTTTATGGATGGTTTTTCCAGTTACAATAAAATAAACATACTCCCTGCTGATAAACCAAAAACAACTTTCATTTGTCCATGGGGGACATTTTCTTATTGCAAACTACCCTTTGGATTGAAGAACATTGGAGAAAATTTTCAAAGGGCTATGTCTTATGCATTTCATGACATTAAGCACATTGTGTAGCCTTATCTTGATGATTTACCTGCTCATTCATCGCGTAGGGCTGACCATCTCACTCACTTACGAGCTATCTTTATGAGATGTAGGCATTATCGAATTAGGCTGAATCCACACAAATGTGTTTTCTGTGTAGAATCGGGTCGCTTAATGGGATTTGTTGTTTCGAAAGCAGGAATTTGCGTTGATCCGTCGAAGGTCGAAGCTATTTTCAATTTACCTCCTCCTTCGACTTTGTTCCAACTCCAAAGTTTTCAGGGGAAAGAAACTTTTTACGTCGATTCATTCCTAACTACACCGAGCTAACAAAGGGTGTTACCCGGTCGCTGAAACAGAACATTCCATTCTTTTGGGATGAGATCGCTGATCGATATTTTGATGCACTTAAACATGCATTGACCCATGCACCATTATTGCATCCTCCCAACTACAACCAGGACTACGTTTTGTACCTCACCGCCTCTCATTCCATAATTGGAATGGTTTTAGTTCAGGAAGATGAATTCAACACTGAACATGTGATTTACTATCTTAGTCGAAATCTGCATCTGACTGAGCTCAAATACACAAATGTGGAGAACATGGCCTTGGCAGCTGTTCAAGCTATCCAAAGATTTAGACACTACATCTTATTATGCAAAACCACAATAATTTCTAACTGTAACCCTATGATGTACATTTTAACCAGAAAATTGCTAGGGGCCAAGTATTCCAAATGGATAGTTATCCTGCAGGAATTTGACTTGGAGTTTGAAAAATCCAAGGCAAAGAAATCTTTGTTTTTTGTCGAACTGATGTGTGATTTCCCCTCTACTGATATCAAAACTGTGGCGGAGGATCCCATTGTGGACGAATCCTTGTTTCCTATCAGTACTCTTGATCCATGGTATAGGGATATTATCATTTATCTCCAAACCCAATATTTTTGGCTTGAAATCTCACAATATCAGCGACAGAAAATACATTTCCAATCCCAAAAATACAATATTATTGGTGATACACTCTATTTTCGTGGAGCGGATTCTTTTTTCTGACATGTCTTACTCATGAAGAAGCTGAGAAGGTTTTATATGATTTCCATTCTGGAGCATGTGGCGGTCATATGTCTGGGTATGCCACAGCCCAAAAGATATTGCGTGCTGGTTATTTTTGGCCATCGTTATTCAAAGATTGTATTTATGCAGTCCAGAAATGCCACAATTTTCAACTCTTTGAACGTAAGATGCGTGCACCACGCACTCCTCTTCACCCTATAATTGTTGTCAGTCCTTTTGAAAAATGGGGTATTGACTTTATTACATGTAACCCTCACTCGGTCGGGGGGCATGAATATATTATATTAACAGTAGATTATTTTACTATGTGGGCCGAGGCGATGCCTACATTTTCGGCAGACGGCAAGACTGCTACAAATTTTGTATTCAATCACATAATTGCTAGGTTAGGTGTTCCTCAAACCATTATTACAGATCATGGAAGTCATTTTTGGAATATCATGATGACTGAACTGACATATCAACTTGGCCTGCGCCATGATAGTTCCACTCCGTATTATCCGTAGGCTAATGGTTTGGTTGAATCTCTCAATAAATTTTTAGTCACTATGATCAGACAAATTATTGGTATTCATAAGTCGAATTGGCATTCCATGTTATTTTCAGCACTTTGGGCATATCAAAACTCAATAAAAACATCAACTGGTTTCACTCCCTTTCAATTGGTTTATGGTTTGGAAGCTGTGTTTCCGATTGAATGCGAAATTCTGTCTTTGAAGTTAGCCATAGAAATACTCCCAGCTACGTCTGAAGAGGAAAAACGTTTTTTGTACTTGGCTCAGTTAGATGAGAATCAATGAAATGTTGCAATAGCAAACGAGTCTCGTGTCAAATGAATAAAAGCTCAGTATGATAGAAGTGTTACCCCTCGAAATTTTTCAAAAGGAGACCTAGTCTTAGTTTATGATCAAGCCAACGATAAGTGAGGAGCTGGAAAAATCGTGCCTATGTGGCATGGTCCTTTCATTGTTAAGTGAAAGCTAGCAAAATGGGCCTATGAGCTGATATATTTTGACGCTGTCCCTTTAGATAAACCCATAAATGGGTTTTATTTGAAGAGATATTATGCTTCAACTTGGTGTGGAGATTTTTTATTAGATTAGATTTCTTTACTACTGATGTGTCTTAGATTAGAAAAGTGTGCCTAGTTTAGAAGTGTGTTTTGTCACTATTCCTGCTTATCTGAGTTTTACTATTTATATTGCATATGTTGACGTCTCTTCAAACCTACATTGGTTTTGCTGATGGTGCTTGTCGTAGTAGACAAAACATTTCTTCCGCAGCTTGGGTTATCTATTCACCCTCTGACGAGTTAGTATCCATGCATGGAGTAAGCCTTGGTCAAACAATGAATAACATTGCAGAGTATAGTGTAGTGATTGAGTTATTATCTGAATCCATATCATCTGGAATTCAGAGTTTGATTGTTGGGTTGGATTCTAAACTTGTTGTATTACAACTTAACAGGGTTTATGCCATTAGAAATCCAGTGTTATTACGATTATTTTTAAGAGTTCGTCTCTTGGAACGTGAATTTTATTACATTGAATATCAGCATATTCCAAGAAATTTAAATACATTAGCAGATGTAGTTGCTTCTAGTATGATAAATCGAAATTTGCAATAATCAAAACAGTATATTAAACAACATTCATAATATGTACACAGATTGCCGATAAATAATGATATATCATAGTATAGAAGTGTTTCAAAAATATACATCGTCTTTGATCATAGGTTGGAAACACCTTATGATCGTCAAAAATGGTAATACAAAAGGTAAAAAATATGAGTCTACGACACGATCATCCTATCACTGACGGTGATCACGGTAAGAGACCACTGCCCGGGCCACCCTACATAGGAACCTCCTAAAAGGTCCTGGGACACCAGTCACGTATCTCTGTAATATGAGTGGAATATCATCTATGTTCGTCTTTGGAATGTCTAGAGTCAGGTGCTCTAGGTGATGCTCTAAATCAGACAGGATCTCTGCTGATTGGCCTACTAGGGTTAGTGCGGCTGCAGCTGGTTGTCTCCTTTCATAAGGCCGGAGATGGGATGGTCGTCGTGGGCCCACATCTGCATTTAAAATTTTTTTTTTATTAGTTTCAAGAAGATTAAAATAAAAAAATTATAACTTAGAAACTGTTGAAAATGATTTTACCTGATTCATCCCACTGTTCCCCTATTGGGAGAGCCATCTCTCGGTCGTCGCGGAAATCTATCCCGGCGTATGGAAAATCCTCTATAACAAAAATTTGGCGTTCCAGCCAACAGAAATATGAATAAGGAAATCGAACAACCTCGACGCCCTCAGTAGCATGACGGGCCATCAATGCAGCCCAACGAACCATCCTAAGTTCTCGAGGTTTTCCAGCATCAACAAGAATGTTTTGCGGAGCTAACATGCAGATCCTCTCTAGAGAAAAGGTGACTAAAATGGATCCATATACAAAGTTATTTAGCTTTCCATTATTTTCTCTAGTTAGTTGGCCTTTTACGTTGTCCAACATAGCTTCGCACTAGTTGAAAATGGTGCCCCGAAAACAGTCTACAGCAATGCGCATTTGGGAACCGGTAGCCACATGCAACGCTGCACTCCCACACAGTATGGTGACAGTAAATGAAATATATTTTAGCTCGGGATGGATGATAGTTTTTATGTCAATCTTTTTGTCACTGAGGTCTGCCTGATCATTACAGAACTCTTGTCGAAGACTAGCGATAGTCTGGCCACCTGGCCTAGTCCCAAACAGATAAATTTGTTCGCCCCTCTTGGACAAACCAGTCAAAAAATAAATATCCTCCAGCTCAATTTCGAGCCATTGGCCACCAATAAAGAAACACCGGTCATGTACATTCTATCTATTCACCAGCCATGTTAGGAGGTCTACCTGTGCCCTCATGCCCTGAATGGCCTAGAATTTATATAAACCGCATGGTCTTAATGCCTGCATTGTAGGTGTTGGTGTCCCGTGTTTTGATAGTTTTGCAAATCAAAAGACAAGGCAACATCAGAACCAATCTTTAGAATTCCAAGATCTAGTCCTCATGTTCTCAGAGAGGGATCTCTCAAATATTTTAGCAAATATATGTCTTGATTGCTTTAAAGTATTGATTTTAGACTAGTTATTAAGTGCAAGTGTTTGTTTGGTTGGATTGGTACTGCAGAACATGGAAGGTCTAGGAAAAGATAGATATAAAGAAGGAGTGTCAGTTCCATTGGGAAATGGAGTCAAAATGAAGTTGGTAATAGGCTCATAAGTGGATATCAGATATCAAAGGGCAAATCTAACTTGGCCACAGGACCATTTAATTTGTGAATGAGATGGACATTAATGGTTTGGAAAAGAGAAGTTTAATTCTCGACAAAGGGAACTTAAAAACATAATTTGAACATAAAGAGGTATTTGATATACAGGGCTAACCATAAATTCTACAAACCGCACTTTAAGAAAATGATGACTTTAAGACAAATTTTAAAATGAAATCTAAGATTCGGGGAACACCCTATTTCCTAAAAGATTTTATTTCAAAGGAGTTAGAAAGCATAAAATATTCACTGATAATTTCAGTCATAGAAGAGGGAACACCTAAAAATATCTATGATCACAACTATAAAGACCTTCAAAACAATTGTTCAAGAAATGGCAAAGGGCAAGATCAAAATAGACCTCTTTGACTAACTTAAAACAATGGTACTTCAAAGGGAGACTTCAATAACAACTTTCAAGTGATATTAGACAAGCAGGGAGAACCATAAATCATGCTGAAACCAACTGTTCGAACTATTAAGGAAATAAACAAGAATGAAGACTAAATAGATAGGTTAAAGACTCTAAAATACTTCAGCAGAAGAAAACATGAAACAACGAAGGATGAATAGGTCTAAGGTGCTTCCAGGAGTCATTTCTTAGCTTAAAAATTTCAACATACTGTAGTAAGAAATTATCGAACATAATGAAAATAGGAGAAAAATGTTAAACAGTTTAGAATACTTCACCAATAGCCAAGCTCATGGATGCAATGATAGAGCCTTCTCAAGAACAAGCATGCAACAACATCCTTAGGAATTCCAAGACTTCAATTTCTTCTTCAAACTTCAACAGACTATGTATTATTTCAAAGATTTTCCAGTATTACAACCAGTGACCAACAAACCAACCCACTTCTCATCTTCTACAGAGGTATTTATAGAAGAATGAGGAGGTGATATTTGATAAAATATCTCCCAAGATAATTTATACAGATTAATGACTTCTCGGCCTTTGAGGGGATCGATGGAGAAGTTTACAGGTGTTCTCACTGTATTAATGGATTTACATTTAATATTTAAGCTCGCTGGGAGCTTTCATTGAATTTTGAGGCTCTTTTTCATGTTGGAGTAACTCTGCAGATATTTTTGCATTAAGTTCTTCGATAGAATCAACTCTCCGGCTATGTTCGGGGAAAATATCTGATTTTGGACCATAACTTTGGCCTCTGTTTGAATGCTTTTAAGGCACAAGTGGCACTATGGTAGCTGTGAGGAATAAATTTGCGTCAGATGTGGCGGTGGAGGATTTTTTGTCTGATAACACTTATGATGTTCCTTTAACTGTGTTTTAATCCTGGGGATTAGGCTTTTGATAATCATTCTTAGCCCTAATCCTCAAATCCGTCTTCAATCTTCTGTTCTAGCATGTTTTGTCTTCAACACTGATATTATTTTAAGTGTGTTTTAATAACACAGTGTCTTGTTGATGTGCAAGCCGCGCAGGGCTCGTATGGCATCAATGCCTATGAAGCATCGACGAAACATGGATTGCGAACCCCGCAAATGGTTTCCTTTGGTGAATCAAAGGCATATAAAATGTCTTTCCCGGCCTTTGGCCTTTCTTTAATTATAATGGATAAACCATTAATCCTACAAAACACACAAAATATTAAGAAATCCTACATTGTGGGTTTACTGCTTCAAAAGGCACGTGGAGGAAGCATGGCCGTTGGATGGAATCATCCAACGGTCAAGATCAATTTAGAGGAGGTCAGAGGAGAGTGAAAAGGAATTTGAATCGGAGCCATCGATCATGCAGAGATTGACGGCCGGGAGCGGAGGTGAAAAGTCAAAGTGGAGGAATCAGGGTGATGAATTGTGGGCTGTTGATCTGCAGATCAGATCGACAATGGATATGCTTCAATGACCGTGTCGTATCCTGGTTAACCGTCGAGGTTTTTCATTGAGTGATCACCATCCGATGAGCGGCCTCAGATCGGACGGTGGACATCAATATCGCGCCAGGTCCACGTCCAATCTTTAATGTGCGATGGATGGAAATTTTGTGAATAGTGCTCAGGACACACGTCAAGTGGTGTATGGAATCACTGCAAAATGAAAAATACCTCCTTGCTCTCACAAGCGGTGCGATGGATACCGCATGGTTTTGCAACAGTGAGTGGATGGCGGGGACCACCAGGAGATGGATTGTGTGCCATCACTCTGCAGGTCAGATTGATGGTGGAGAGTGCTTTGAACTTTAGACCGGTGGAAAACCTTAGAAAATAATAAAACACCTAAAGTTTCAAAATAACATAAAGTTTTAATATTTTCGGGGGCGGGATATATGTTTAATATGGTTAGGCGATCGTTTTGTGGGGCCTTTAGTTATATGGAACATGGTAGGCCGGGGGCTTTAAATAAAAAAGGGCCAAACGCGATCAGAGCCTCGGGCTTGGTATTTTTAATCTAACCATTAAACTTGCGATGCGATAAGTACTTTGTGGGCCTAGGACCTGGTTCCAGGATGTGGGTATATGGAGGGGTAGTGGTTTAGGACCTAGCCCAAGGGGGCTTAAGTCTGAAATACAAAAATGGGATTTTTATAGATTTTCAATGGTTTTCAAAGGATTTTGAGGGCATCGGTAAGGTTAAAAAGTGAGTTCTTAGGCTTGTAAAAATGATTTTCATGAATGGAAGAAGAGGAATCATGAAAATAGAGTAGTTTTATGGAGAAAAAGGGGAGCAAAATGAAGGTTAGTTTTGAGTGGAGGAAGGGGAAAAATGATGATTTTGTAGCAGTATTTTCACTTATGGAAACAACATAAATTCTGAATATAAAAAGGGAACAGCAGTGAAGACTTGGATAGAGGCATGAAGCCTTCAAGATTCTTCAAGAGCCAACACTTTTTTGCAATAAAATTTGTTCCTTGAAGGCTCCAAAAATTATTTAGCCACCTTTTGGTATAACAAATTTATAGGTCGCTAACAGTAAGAAAATGGAGCATTGTGCCGTCATCTACGTCTTCATGCTCACATTATCTCCAAATTAGCATGTTGTATCTCCTACAATGCATAAAAAGATATATTAGAACAATCTAATTTGAAAAATTTTGGGCGGCAATTGAGAAAATTTAATTTGAAATTTAATTGCGTGGGGTCCTCACTTTGTTCTCATACACAGTGCCTAGGAATGCACGGGCGCCGTGAGACAAGTGCAGACCCATGAATTTTTTCTATGTAGGAAAAAGTTGGGGTCCGCAGGGCCCGTGTGTTGCACCTACGGACCCCTGCGGGTGAATTTTTAAACATATTTTTCTCTTAAAAATGAAATCTAAAGCCTAAAAATGAAATGTAAATGGATGAAATGCAAGATTAGGATTTCGTGGATTACCTGGAGTAGATGGTTCTCGATTTCATCATACGGATTTTCCAAAATCTTCACATGAACTTTTTTACCCAAAAGCTTTTACTTTTCACTCTGAACTCAAATGGTAAAAATGAAGTTAGAAAAGCCCTTTTTATAAGTTTTTTTGAATAAACAAATTTCTAATTTGTTTATTTTTAACTTTTAAAAAGGTTATTTTTGAAAGAATTTTTAATTATCTTAAACAGGTATGTGTAATGTTTCAAGTTTTTGTGCAAAAATTGGATTTTTCAGGAAAATTGATCATTTTTTAACAAAGAGCATACTTTTATCACTTTTTCGGACTCTTTCAAAAATTTACGAAAAAGTGAAAACTTGGAGTCCTCTTTTAAGCCCTTTTCAGACTCTCTAAACATGAAAATATTGTCGAGCATTTCACTATTCAAACTTGTTAAAGTAAATGAATGATCGTCCTTTCAATATAAGTTTACCCCTTTTACAGACTGAAATGGACTATTTACGAAAACGTTATACGTTGACTAATTACGGTCAATAGAGTTCTCTCCTGCATCATTTTATCCTTTTTTGGGCTCGAGAGACTAAATTTATGAAAAATTACACCCACAGAGTTTTCTTAAGTTTTTCTTATGACTCCCTAAAATTGAAAAACACTGAGTTTCTCCTATACTGGACTCGTTAAAATTTAACAGTAAAGGACCTGTTCAATTTCAAAATACGAATGAACCACTCCTTCTTAGGGTTCGAATCTTAAACTAAGTTGGACTCATCCGAAGGATGAGCTTATAAAAAAGCAAATGTTATCCTCCTCAAGATTGTCAAAAATAAAGAGGTACTTGCCAGAAATGGTGAGGGAAAAGAGAGAAAAATGGACTTGTTTGTTGTATTTTGATTTTTCGAAAATCCAGTTAGCCACTCTTGAACACGACACTTTTGTTTACCTGGGTTGGGAAATACTTTGCCTAATAGTTAATCAAACCATATTGAAAATTTTCAGTCGGTTTCTAGGTATTAGCTTTGGGTCAATTGTCACCAAGCCTTTTGTAGTGTTGTTATGTGTTCAAGAGGACAGTTCAAATAAACCATTCATCTGCAAAATATATGTCATCCATTTTGACCATCCCTGAGTCAGTTCTTGCCAATATATTTCTTCAAAACTTGATGTATGATTTCATGTTGTGGGCTTGCCTATGACGGATCACTTTCTATTGACAACAACTCATTATCTCTGAAGTTGATCCAGAAATCGTCAGTACCTTGAAATCTGCATGCCTTAATGGCAGGTTTCTTGCCTTCGACGACAAGTTGCATCATTGACCTTCGATCGAATGATTCTGTGACGTGTTTGACTTCAGCTCATTCATTCACATTTCATGGATTGTACTGAGTACTTTGAGAGCCATTGAAATTACTGGTGGTTACTCTCAAACTTGTTAGCAGTTTACATCATTGAATGGTAATCAAGTGGTTTCTACCATGTTCGACTTCGACACATTCATTCACATGGATAGAATTGTACTTGTTCAAGATGCAGAAATCAAGACCCTGGATCTAGTTTCTACCATCCAGGCTACAAGAAATTTTTTTATCATTTATACAATGGACTATTCATAAACAGATGGTTGCGTCCATACTGTGTCTACACATGTCCATACTATGATGTATTCAAAATCATTCCTGTATCAGAACAGTTTGAATCAGTTTCTAGTTAGTTTCGATCTGTGTATGGGAATGCCTACCTCAGCAATGATATATGTACATATATATATATTTTTCATTTAATGTTTTTACAGGTTCCAACTGGGGTGTCCATAGGATGATCGTTGAAATGATAAAGTACTGCACTCTTCATATATTACAGACTTCAACTTCATCTATTCCAGAATTTTCACATTAGGGGGAAATCTGTTGCACTGAAAATTGTCACCTTGAAATTATGCTATTTGTATGAGCTCATTATCACTGATACTTCCTCCTTTGCAAGTCTATCATATCATTTCCTCATGTCAAGCCTTGAAAATCAGAGAAAAGTTCCTAAAAATCTCCTTAACTTTGGTGTCACACTTTCTCTATATCTTGTCTGCGATCCCGCACCTAATTTTCATGTCTCCTGCGTACCTGAACGCACTTTCTCTATCTTATGGGTGCGGACCCCTATAAAGATCAAAAAGGCACAAGTAAACTCAAAAAATCTCACTTTTAGTAAATTCTAGAAGCCTCTAGAAAGAATCTTGTGATGGCAGAACCGCTCTTTTGAGGTTCATGTATCCCTCACCTTATGGAGCTAACCCCTTGATGTGAGGAGCTTATCCCTTTGAAGGAGGATTCTATCCCTTCATAGTTGGAATTGAAACCTCCTCTTTTCCACTATAAAAAGAGGCATTGGGTAGACTGAAGGGGAGTTGAAGCTTTAGAATTATTTGAGGTTAAGTGTTGTTGACATTTAGACTCATTTAACTGAGATTTTTGTGATGAGAGATCACGTACCTCTATCTGTCTCGGTTGGAGGAGTGCAGAGCTTATCAGAGTAGAGGAGATTCCTACTTCGGACCCCGGGAAGGCCTATTCAACATCAAGGCTAAGGTTGTAAGGCTTTCCTTCTTTTAAATTTGATACAAATGAATTCATTTTTCTCAATAAGCTGTTAGTTAACTATTTATTTCATGGATTCCTTGATCACTATGATAAGCATGATTTATGATGTTTACTATACAGGTGCTATTTAATTTTTTCTTGTTTGTGACTACAGGTTTATAAAGATAACTCCTTCAAGTGCATGAGGGACAACAATGACTTCAAACAAGCGCCGAACCTACGGTAAGTCTTTTACACCTCTATAGTGTTGTTTTTAAATCATATATGCTTAGAGAAATATTAGTTCGTTTGGATTTTTGTTGCTAGATTACCTTTTTGGTACTAGGGAGATCGGTCTTGTCCACAAGATTGATTAATCCGTACAACACTCACTCTATAAATAGAGGAGTTTTAGAGTTAGAGATGGGTTGATGGATGTTATGACCAATGCTACTATTGTAATATTTTCCCTACTCAATTAATATACATTTTCAGAAACTTTTGTTCAGACCTGATATTCTTTAAGTTCTTATATGTTGATCTCCTTCACCTATTCAATGTTAATTAAACTTAATTCATACATAATTACCTGGAATTCATAATTTATTATGCTCTAACTTCCTTTATGTATATTGTTTGTTGTCAAAGTTATTTTTGTAAGAAATCAATTGCCTTAGCTTCCATCAATGCTATTTTTATGTAACTGACTTTCATACTAACTCCATGCCCAATGGTAGCCATAGTATCTATCACACATAATTAACCTGAAAAAAATCATCCAAAAGACATCTGATATTTAACCATATTATTTTCTAAGCTTACTTACTAAATATGATATCTTTTCTTGAGAGATCCCTCTCTAGTTGGAAGGGATAACTTCTAACCCTAAGTGGTTTGAAACAATTACACTGAATTAATTGTTGAGCAACCGAATTAATCTTAGTTTGGTGATAACACCCATCAAGTAGTATTTCTATTTTTTCACATTTTGGACCAATGGATACAACTCCTTGTCATATGTATGATATCTAATCATTTCACCATTAAAATTTTCTAAATGAAAATAGATGGGCTTACCATGTTGCATGAGGATCACACCCATGGTGTAATCACTAGCATCAATCTGAATCTCAAATGATTGTCTCAAGTCTGGAAGTGCAAGCAGTGGAGATGAACTAATATTTCTTCCAATGCATCAAATGGAATTTTTTGTTTACCTCCCCACTGGAAGACCTCCTTCACACTTGTTAAT
Source organism: Pinus albicaulis (assembly GCA_034641835.2). NCBI lineage: Eukaryota > Viridiplantae > Streptophyta > Pinopsida > Pinales > Pinaceae > Pinus > Pinus albicaulis. The sequence continues at coordinate 2,005,034,671 of CM076575.1, read as the reverse complement.
GCATGCAATGGAGTTGCTATAGAAGATAAATTAGCAATAAAATTCCTCCAATATTTGGATTCTCCCAAAAAGCTTCATACCTCTATAACTATTTTGGGATTTGACCAATTCAAAATTACATCAACCTTGGAGGGATATATTTTCAATTCACCTCCTCCAACAATATGACCAAAATACACTAAAGAAGTTTTTCCAAACTCATACTTTGACATCTTTAAAAAAAAATATTCCTTCTTTAAGACATCAAGTACCTTTTTGACATGCCTGACATTTTCTTCACGTGATTTTCTGAAAACGAATATTTCATCTAAGTATACTATCACAAACTCATCTAGAAATGGCCTCAATACATAATTCATCACACACATAAAGGTACTCGGACCATTGCAAATACCAAAAGGAATAACTAGCAATTCAAACAAACCTTGTTTTATTTTTAATTTTTTCTTGCATATGCCACTTTCAGAAATTCTAATTTGATGATAGCACTCCTCAAGTCCAACTTAGTAAAATAATAAGCATCTTTCAATTGATAAAGTAAATCATCAATTGTAGGAAGTGGGTAATATTTCTTTACCGTAATTTTGTTCAATGCAAGGAAGTCCAGACACATGCACCATGTTCCATGCTTCTTTGGAACCAAAACAATAGGCGACCCGCATGGAGAATTACTTGGTCTGATAATCCATTTTTCCAAAAAATCTTGACTTTTATTTTTAATTTCTACACTTTCCATCACTGACATCCTGTACATGCCAATATTAGGAAGAGGAAAATATTGTTGCAATTGTATTTCATGTTGGATTCCCCTCTTGGGAGGAAATCCTTTTGGCTCCTGAAACATCTCATCATATTGGTTAAAAACCTCAACTAGATCAGATTTTAATCTTGAAACACAACCTTGAAAATCTTCATTCTCAGAATCATTCTTTTTTTTTACCATTAAAATCAAAAAATTCTTACTAGAGTTAATGAGTATCTTCATTTGTCCGACATTGACAAGTGAAAGATTTAGTTTTTGTCAATGTGCTCTAATAATGTAATCTATTCCATATTTGAACAAGTGATACTTGTTTTTATGGCGATGGAAAATAGCATTTCTATCATACAAATATGGGCTTCCTAAGACAATTCCAGAAATATCAAGTGGAACTACATCTAGTTCAACTTCATCAAGAAAGTTTGTTGTAATTGCAAATTTAAGTATCCATTCCTCGTAACTTATAAGTTTGAATTATTGCATATTCAACCTAAAGGATAATTTATTGGATGAGGAATGGTATCTAAGTTTAATTTCTTGACTAAGTCTTCCAGAAATCAAATTTTCTTGTGAACCACTATAAAAAAGTGTATCAATTTTTGTGTGATTTGAAATAACCCAAATATGGAAACATTCAATTTTATTTTTCTCATATTGAGTACCATTAGGAAAACTTGAAGAGCTAGTTCTTTCTATGTCCTTAGCTTTCATTCCCATTGTTGTGATCTTTTTTTCATCTCCCGAGTCGGAGCCAAAGTCATGTTGTGTAGTTGCAGCTATCTTTTTCTTCCCTTTGTTGTTAAACTTCTTTGGTTTCATATTAGGATGAAGCTTCCAACAATGAGCTTCAGCATTGCCCTCTTTGGAACAATGTTTTCATGTCAAATTTTCTCCTTCCTTCTTGACAGATGCATTATTCTTTCCTTTCCCTTTGAACTTACTCTTACCCTTGTCTCCACTTGTGATTGGCTTCTTGCTACCCTCTTCTGGAATGTTTTTCCCTCTTGCTTCAAGACGTTTTTCCTAAACACAAACCTCATCTAAAATTGTAGGATTAAACATAAGGATAGTATGCCTTAAATAACTGTGTAAACCACTAATATATTTCAACAAAGTGTCTTGTGAATTGAAGTCTACACTTAATATCAATCACCTTCTTCTAAATTCTTAAGTTAGCTTTGCACAGTTTGACCCTTTAGTTTTCTGAAATTTTTCTAATCCATAATATCCTTTTTTTTATAAACTAATGGATAAAATCTTATTCTAAGTGCAGCAATAAAATTTATCCAAGAGGTGAAGACCTTACCATGGTTTTTAATATCATCTTGTGTTTTAGCTTCCCACAAAATCAAAGCAGTACTTTCCAAATTTAATGAAGCCAACTGAATCTTTGTTTCATCATGTTTGATGTTCTGTATCCTACAATAAATTTCAAGTTGAAAAACTGAATTATCAAGTATTTCATCATTCACTTCACCATTATATATAGGTATTTCTAATTTGATATCAAGTTCTAATAAGGGATTTTTACCATGCACCCTTGGGGTATGTGGAGGTGTTTGACTAACAGTGGTTGTGGAAGAGGAAGAAGATGAAGGTTAATATGGAGGTGAAGATGATGGTGGAGAAGAGGGTGGTTTGTCACCATTTACTTTTTAAGGCTTTTCATCATATCCTCCTTTTTCTCCAGGAGAACCCTCTCCTTTTGAAGGCTTGGAAATTTCACCCTACAATCTTGAATTGATCTCTTCATAAAGAACCTTCACCATTTCAATAATGTCAAAGAAATATTTTCTGAAATTATTTTCTCCATTTGACGTATTATCATCTCCTCCTACATGCGACATGATTGCTGATGCTTCAAATGCAATTTGAGGAAGAATTTGTGGTGGAGATTGTGGAAATTTTTCTCTCCTTGTCCTTGACCTAACTTGAGGACTTGCAACCACAAGTTTTCATTCTGCTCTCTTGAGCTTAAACCTTTTAGGTTTTATCGCATCATTTTCCACCTCTGTATACTTGATTCTCTGAGTTATGGCCTTGGCCAACCCTTTCCCTTCAGAATTGGTCCTTTATCTAAGAAACATTATTTTAAATTCCATATGTGATTGTGCCCTATCAAAAGTGCGTGCACACACGGGTCCAGCTATACCCAACCCACATATATAATTTGAATATTAAAAAAATATATAAAATATAGATTTTCTGGGTGGGGTTTATGCGTTAAACTAGAAACCTACCTACAGAAGCACGTGGCCTAACTGTATCCCACCTGAAAGAATTGTTTTGGTGTGGTATAAATACACCTCATGGGAAGGAATAAAGGGATGAGAGAGATATTTATTGATATTATACTCATTTATTCCTTGAACAAGTTAGATTTATCCATGTGTCTCTTGCACTCCCAGATTGTGGAAACCCTTTTTTCCCTCACAAAGATGTTCATTCCTCTTGTATGACATCCATGTGTATTCTTTTGGAAGGAGATCGTTGAGGCTTCTTCCAGACGGATCTGGAGGACGATTTTTCTTAGAGCCATGGTTGAATCAGGTGGTATTCCTCCACACTTCTATGCATTCATCAATAAATAAGATATGTCCCATTCATGGTGTTCATGATCTTAATCATTTATACTTGTTGTGATCCTATTATAAATGAATTCATGTTTTTATGCTTATATGATCTAACACTAACATCTTGAACATGGTTCTAATTATTAATAGTATAAGTGATTTTATTAAGTGAGTTTTAGGTTTTAGAGCACTAGGAGAAGCAAAGGGTCTAAACTCTATGGGATTGCCTTCAAACGTAGGACCTACGGGTACTACCCCTTCTTCCCATTTTACTAGTTTAAGCATTAGGATTATAAATTTGTATGCTTCTTGCTTTGTTGGGGTTCCGTACAACTGATACCCTAGGGTACATCATCCCATAATAGAATTGGCAACTCCACTAGGGATTAAATTCTTGTAATTCCTAGTTTGGGTTGTTTCACTCTGGATCTAGGCTTTATTTTTGGTTTGATCATTTTTCTAGTTTCTTTGATTCATTATCAATCTAGGAAAAAGTTATAATCTTTTGGATCAGACTTGAATTTTTAATTTTTCTTTACTACCCTTTTTATATGTGCTTTCTATTTTACACATTCGTGTATACACACGTACTTTTTTTCCAAAGAAACACATGTATACGACTGTTTCGTTGTGAACATTAGCATATACATGGAGGTTGATAACTATCTTGATGTGTATTTCCAGTTTCGGATGAAACTTTAGATTTTGAGTCCAATAAAGCCTTTTTCCTTCTTTTTATTTATTCTATTTAATCATTGATGTTCTTGGAAAGTGTTTCTTTTTTAAATTTGTCAATTTCCTATCTTTCTTGGTGAAAAACCTAGTCAACCTAGGGTTTTCCTTTTTTGTGAAGTTTCAGTTTTTGCATTTGGGGCCAGGAATACTTGTTGAAGTTCTTGTTTATTCTTAGTATTTAGAACAGTGAATTAGAGTTTATTTTTTCATGCCCGACCTTCTTACTACTTCACTTTTTATTTTCTTTCATTAGATTTTTTGGTTTTTCTTAGTGGTTTGAGAAAGGTACTTCTGAAAATCTTGGAGAGTTTTCTTGATTTACTTGGAGTTTTATTGTTTGCTGAAGTTGTTGCACTACTGATCAGTTCATTTATTTGAGCGTGTAACCTATTATTTCTTATTAAGTCTTGTGATGCAAATTATGTTTATGGCTTAAGGAACTTGAGGCCCTTTTTTCTCATTTTGGTGATCTTAATATTTTGAGTAGGTATTTTTGCATTCTCAAAGAATTCTTTTCATCCTTCATTTTTAAGGCCTTCTTTTCATTTTTGAGAAAGTGAAAAGTTTTTCATTTAGTTGAATTTTCTTGGTTTTGGGAAAAGTTGTTGTTTTAATTTTCACCTTCTTGTGTCAAATTTTTGACCTCTTTTTTGCGAGAAGTTATTGTTTAAATTTGTCCCTCTTTGTGTCAGGTTTTCTACCTCTTTATTTGGAAACACATTTGCTTGTTTTTTAAAGTAATACTATAATCTTGCATTAGGCATTTGTACTTTTCATTAGAATAGTTTCACTGTAAGAATTTTTAGTCTTTTCGTATATTGTGAGTATGTGAGCATGTATTTAAAAAATAAAAAATAAAAAATTCTTTCATTAGTTTGTTCATAGTTCCCTTTGTAGAAGTCTCTTTTCATCGAAGAAAAAGTTTCATTTTGAATGTATCCAAGTTTTTATTGATTTCTTCTTGCATCCATAACACCATAAGTTTCATATCCATCTCAACCCTAACTTAAATAACAACCTTTAAAATCAAGAAATAAAAGCTAAAATGAACTAGATTTTTTTTCTTTGTGATTATATACATCAACTAGTCTAGCTCATTAATGCCTTGGAATAGGTGTGTGGAGTGTTAACTCTCCAATGCCACTCTAAATTTAATCTTAGAAGTTGATTAAAAGAGTGAAATTTGGTGTCGTTAAGTTTTCCGGGAAAGCTCTCCTAAAAAGGGAGTTAAGCATGAGGGCGAGTGAAATATAGGAAGAGAGAGAGCTCCTCTCCTAGTTGTTAGATCCTGACTAAATATTTTTCTGCCCAACTTCCAATACGAACTGGTGACCTTAGCTTCCATTCCCAGGTATCGCATAGGTGACTACTTTGGGGAATATCTGTGTTTAGATTCAACAAGAAAATTTTAGTGCCCACACCTAGTTGCATTGAGCACCCAGACTAGGGTGGGGCCCACAGTGCTATTGTTGGGTGCATGTCTATTTTGGTTATCCTTTAATTAATATGGGCATTAAATTGTAATCTATTCTCAATATTGACTTGAAACAGTTAACTGAAAGTGATAAATTCAGTTATCTAGTGGATTTCGAGTTAGAGGTAGTTGGTGAGGCATGTAGAGTAATTCTAGTTGTAACAGAGTTCGAAGTGCAATGGTGCATTAGTTAATTCAAGTAGTAAATATTTTAACTCATTTAAGTAAGTTAAACTCAGTTGTGGTAGTTGTAACTGAAGATACACTAATGAGATATCTAGTGAATTAAATATTAATTAATTCACAATCAATGATCTCACATGCAACTGAGGATTTACTATTATTAGTTGCATGAATGTTAGATCTAGTGGAGACCCAATTGAGTTCTAGGTGAACTTGAATTTAACTATCAGTTGTAGGATTATTGGGTTGCACACATGCAACTAAACACCCATTTGAGTGCCCATGATACTTGCGCAGTCAAGGAAGGCAATAATTCCTATATTTTAGGTATCTATTCCATCAGGGATTGCGCAAGCAAGGCAGGTTGTTTGGAGGTTGAGAATTGGCTATGTGTTGGTCATTTTTGCATATGGAAGTGTGAGACAATTAGCTGAGTACTGGAGGGATCTTGTGAGGATATTTTTTTATGTAATTGTTTCATGATCCATGCTGAATATACAATAAAATATAGTGGGGTTTTTAGCTATAAGATTTCCCTGAGAAATTATCTCTATTGTGTGTGATTGATCTTTCTTCATGTTCATGTGATTAGCGATTGTGTTTTTCATTCCACAAAAGATTTGTAGAAGCGATTCAGTATTTAACTTTAGTAAATTGTTATATCAGGTGAATCCAAGATATACATGCATGATGTATAATTTCTACATTGTATCAGAGCACAGGAAATTTCAAAATTTAAGCAGGACCTGAGTTTGTGACTGGATAGAATTCGAATTTGTAAAAATAATTTCATGGTGCTATAGCTGATTCAGGATCAAAATGGATTTCAATGGATTGAGGTTAGAGTATGCACTTGAGGGTAGCTCGAACTATATTTATTGGAAGGATAGGATGGAGGTGGTACTCCAGGACAATGGCTTAAAAGAATTCATTGACAATGATGTTCTTAAACCCATTGTGGCAGATGCTACAAATATTGATGCATGTCAAAAGAAAGTGGCAAAGGAGAGGAGGATCATGTTGGAGGAAGTACGAGACCACATTATCTCAAGCCTCCATGGGAAATCCACACCATATGTAATGTGGAAGGCTTTGAGGGATCTATTCCAAAGTAGTAGAGACCATAGGAAATTGGTGCTCAAAGATAAACTCAGGAAGATCATGATGGAAAAGGGCGACACCATTCCAAAATATCTAAATTTTTTTGTCTAATGTCAGGATGTACTGGGGCATTCGAATAATAGTTTCTGATGATTATTTTGTGATATTGGCTCTCCTAAGACTTCTGAAGAGTTGGTACAGTTATCAAGACTCTGTCAATGAAAGGGAAAAATTGCGAGATTGGGAACGACTTTGGTCAGATTTGGTGTAGGAGGAGTTCAGAAGGAACACCAGAGATGGATATTCATCTAAGAATGAGGATGAAGAAGATTTTTATTTTGTTTCCAATGAAAGGAAGAGTAAGGGGAAGAAATTCCATTCTAAATCTGAGTCCAAGAATGACAAGAAGCAGGAAATGTACAAGGTGAAGTGTTTTCACTGTCACGAGCATGGGAATTTTGCTACTAACTATCCACAAAAGAAGAAGAACAAGAAGGATGGAATATCTATAGCTAGTGAGGCCCTTGACTAAAAAATTGAGCTTGGATTCTCATTGATCACATACACGGTGTCCAGTGCATTGGGATCTGTGTGGTATTTGGATAATGGTGCTTCCTTTCACATGACGGGAAATAATGAACTTTTCAGTGACTTCGAGGAGAAGGATATCCATATGCATATTGTAATGGGTGATGAAAAGTGGTACAATGATACTAGGATTGGTACCATTTACTTTTAGAGGAAGTTAGGTAAACCATTTCAATCAAAATATGTAATGCATGTACAAGGTCTGAAGAAAAATCTGGTCTCAGTCGTAATGTTGGAGGATATAGACTACGATATTGTTTTTAGTGATGGAAAATATTTCCTACGACATAAAACAATGGAACAAGCTAAGAGGATAGGGATTAAAGTTAAGAATATATATAAGCTAGAGGTAGATGGTTGCGCAAAAATGATGGCAAGGTTGATCAAGTGGTGAGTCAGGATGAGGGCGAATTATGACACAGGCAATTGGGCCATCTTCACCATGGAGCCTGGAATGTCATGCAAGATATTTCACCTAGTCTTCCCAGGGGTACACTTGCGCAATCAGACACATGCAAGGGATGTACTATGGGAAAATATTTAAAGGTCGCCTTTCATGAGAAGGAAAAATTAGCTTCGGGGATCCTTGAGAGAGTTCACACAGACATATGTATTCCTTTCTTTGTTTCTTTAACAAAAAAACATAAGTACTATGTAATCTTTGTTGATGACTTTTCTCGTAAGTGCTAGATCATCTTCATGCAGAAGAAATATCAGACATTATTTAATTTCTTTGAGTTTAAGGCACTAGTGGAGAAAGAGATGGGGAAGCAAGTGAAGGCACTCAAGAGTGATAATGGTGGAGAATAAATCTCTAATGAATTCAATAAATTCTGCAGCAAAGAAGGAATTCGAAGAGAACTCATAGCGCCTCATAACGCAGAGCAGAATGGGGTCACGGAGAAGAAGAAAAAAACTATTGTGGGTGCAGCATTAGTGATGTTGCATGATCAAGGCCTACAGATGCATATATGGGAAAAAACATGCAATACAACAGTACATGTGCAAAACTGTTGTCCTCATAGAGTTCTTGGCATGAGTACACCTAAAGAGGCTTTGGGTGGTAAGAAACGTGATGTTTCACACTTTAAGATTTTTTCCTTATCGATTTATTTGAATGTGACTAAGGACACCAGGAAGAAGCTAGAACCAACAATTGAGGTTGGGATTTTTGTGGGGTATACTGAAACACTCCATAATTATCGTGTGTATTTTCCAAACAAAAGAATGACTGCTGTGCGAAGAGATATAAAATTTTATGAGGAGAGAGCCATGCATTTGTCCCTTGAGAGGGAGCTGGAATTGCATGCAGAGGAGGAACTATTGGTTCCCAAGGATGAAATTCAATATGTGGATCAACCACATGAGAAGGTTCATGGAGTAAAGGAAAACACTCATGCAGAGCCACCCATCAGAAATGGAAAAAGGTGCACAATGGAAGTTGATAGATTGAGACTTGATGCTGTAGAGAATGTAGGAGCCCATACTTCACAGTGCAGACAAAGATGGTCTCCTGACCGATTTACTGGATACATGGCTCTTATGAGAAAATGTATTGTGACTGAATCATCTTCCTTTTAGGAAGCAGTGAAGAAACCAACTTGGGTTGATGCAATGGTGGAGGAGTATGACTCCATTGTTAAGAATAGTGCATTGGATATAATCCCAAGACCAGTAGACAAACGAATGGTTGGATTGAGATGGATCTAGAAGGTAAAGAAAGCTACTAATGGGAGTGTGGAGAAATACAAGGCCATATTTTTGGCCTGGAGATTCTCACAGATTGGGGGGGTATATTATGAAGAGACTTTTGCAGTTGTTGCATTGTACTCTTCCATGAAATTAATCCTAGCACTCTCAGCGTATATGGGATGGCGCACTCATCAAATGGATGTGAACTACATTTCTGAATGGGATGATTAAGGAAAAGGTGTACATAGAGTATCCTGAAGGTTTCAAAATCTTGAACAGTGAGTCTCATGTGTGCCGACTCAAAAGAACACTATATGGAATGAAGCAAGCACCTCTTGCTTGGGACACTAGGATAGACAACTATCTCACTAGACTGGGCTTCATCAAAAGTGAAGCATATGAAAACATGTACCAGATTGTGGTTGAGGGTAAGCTATTGCTTATTTCTCTATATGTTGATGATCTAATTTTGAATGTTTATGAGTAGCTAATACACTCATGCAAGGAGGATCTTGCAAGGGAGTTCAGAATGAAGGACATGAGACTCCATTATTTCCTTGGATTGGAAATGTTGTAGTGGGATGGTGAAATTTTTTTGTCTCAAGGAAAGTATGCAAAGGAAATATTGGGTAAGTTTAACATGGAGAGCTGCAAACCCATGGATACTCCTCTTCTAGGAAATTGAAGGAAAGAGGATGCTACTTATGGAGAGTTTTACACCATTTTTTGGTCATCTAACCCATTGTTATTAGATGGACCCAAGTACACCATCTAAGACCAAATTTACCCTAAGTAAAATCACATTCACTATGAAAAATAACTTAGTGAACCACCTTTATTAAGTTGTTTATGGTCTAAACAAGAAACCCCATGAGGAAATATTAAATAAATCTATATTTGTTTGATTTTCCTCAAGGAATAATTAGTTAAACAATATTTTAATTAATATTCTTGGTTATATTTAACCCAAAACAAAGAAATTAATTATATAAGTCATTATTTATGTTATTAATTTCTAAGAATAATTATTTAAACCTTATTTAAATAATATTCTTTGTTAAATATGACTAAATCTCCCTTAAATAATTAAATAAATCATTATTTATTTGATTATTACTCAACCACATCCTTAAAATGATAAATAAATCATTTATTTATTTATTATTTACAAATAAAGGGATTTAACCCAAGTCAAATTCCTTTTCCCTCCAACAAATACAATAAAATATTCCATAAAATTTGGATCTTGATTTGGTTAATAATATTTTAATTATGCGCCAATATCTAGACTAACTCAATATTTTGTTATAAATAGAAGGGTTTTTCCATTCATTTATCACCTTTTGTTGCCTAAAGATCACTCTGGATCTATACTCTTGGTCTGACTATTGATCCACTATCATAATCATATTTTGCTACCATTTTTTGTCTAGGTTTTGTACACCATCAAGAGAGAGGAATTTTAGATCTAAAGTGTTGAGGACTTACAAGAACCCATCCCATTGAGGAGAACTAGGAACACCCTCCTGTGTTTTCCTCCCAGGTGCCCCTAATACAAAATTCATTCAACATATTCTTGTCTTTTCTACTGTATGCATGGAGTAAATCTTGTTTTTTCTACTATTTAATGTCTTCTAATGCATAGATCTAGATTTTTGTAGCAGTTATCTTGATCACCTAACTGCAGATCTGAAGATATTCACGGCCATATTTTTTGTTAGGCTTGTTTTTATGCACAACTAAAGTGGTCTTTTTTCATACGCTTGGAATTAAGATTCATACTAACAACTGGTCACTCAACACAGGTTTACGATTACGACCGCTGTCGTTTTTCTGATCCTTTCATATCCAGCTACTTCAAACCCTAGGATTTCTCTTTAGCCCCTTGTTTTTTATTTTCTTGATGTTTTTTTTAACCTTTAAAACCCTAAAACGATCAAAATTCTAACTTTCATGTGTTTTCGGACCTATTGCGCAGGTGACAGACATCAACCGCAGCTGAGGCAACAATTTTTTCTGAAATCTCTTTAACGAAAGTATACGGAGTGCAGTCATACTTTATTAAAACACAAGCTTGGACCCTCAGAGTGCATTAGCAAAAAGTCTGCGACCTATGTTGGCAGTCAAAAAATAAATATGACTTTAAATTTTTCAGAAAGTTTTATGGGTTTGTCTAAGCCTCTGTTCAAGGTTGTCTGAGCACCATCTTCGCCCATTTTGGACCTGAAATTTTTCTGTTTTTCTCAACTATGTGGGAACCTATCCCCCTAGGGCTTCAGTACCCTCCACTTTTTTTGGAAGAGTTTTTGTTGTTGCAGGTTGTCTGAAATTTCAGAGTCTTCAGCAATTTTTTTCAGATCTAATACCTTACCTTTAGATCCACTTCAGATCGGCTTTTTATCCATCCAAATCTCCTCATTTAGCTATTTTTTGGTTTTCCTTTACAGTTGACTTCGCTTCCCTCTTGGAGATAGCCTTTCGCCACCTCTTTTTACAACAATTTTTCCTCTGATTTGTTGTTGTTTCTCCACCACTTTCCAACAAATTTTGTCCTTTAGATCCCCTTCCCTTATGACCTTAGATATATTGGTTGTTTTAGTGTGTTTTAATTAGTTTTTTCACTCACCTATAAACTATCTGTTGAGAGGCCCGCCTCCTTGGGTTTAGTGTATTGCATTATTAGCTTTTTATTTTCTGTTTTTGCAGGATTATATACTGTCATTTGTAGGTTATTTGCAGCTATACAACACACTTTTCTTTTTCTCTAAAAATTTCCGGGTTTAAAAATTAAAATTTACACACTTCACATACACACCCTAAGAAAAAAAGGGCTTGGTTAACACCACCACGAAAAGACTCTAAAACATTGAAATCAATTGATCCTACACCTCTTTGCCATTGTTTCGACATTGTAATCGGTTGATATTGCACCTCCCTACCCTTGTCGGTCTCTTTTTCCTCTCTATCGTGTTTTTTTCATCATCATTGCGCTACGAAGGTGTTCATCCTGGGGACTTCTTGGCCTTCATCCTCAGTTTTTGGTAGGAATAATTACTCCTCCACATAGGATTCGAGTTAGTCCTCCTCCAACTCCACACACCGACTCTTATTCTGGTCCTTTGGGTTATCCTTCACGTTCTACATTCGATTCTCCCCCTGTCACCTTTACCATGTCTAGTGTGTTAGCTCCCTGTAATTTGCAATATTGGCAAAGTCAAACTACAGAGAGAACACTATTTTAATCACTTTGGGAATCTAGGATCTAGCCCTCCTGAATCCGGAGAGGGATCTCTCCAATAAGTGCAAAGATGGATTTATCTTTAAAGCTTTTGGGTAATGATATTAGGCTAGTTATGAATTCCAAGGGTGTTTTTTTTTTTTGTTTTGGATGGTTGAGCATGATTATTAGTTGAGTGGAAAGTCCTAAATGAAAAGAGTTTCAAAGGTGTGAAGTTACAAGCAATCAGAACAAGCTTTGGCTGAAAAGATAGATATAACGCTAGTTTTTAGTCCATTGGGCTATGGAGTCATAACAGGGATTTAATTGAGAAACAACTTCAAGAGTGATCCAAGGGGTAAGTCATCTATATCACAATATAATTTGAGATAAAATTATGGAATGGAAACAATAAAAGTGTTGGAGGGGAGGAAACTGATAATAATTTCAACAAGCATTTATAGTCAGTCCAAACAAGAAAAGCCTCTTAAGTAACTGTTTAAAACCAACCAAGAACAGGGCTCACCATAAATTTCTAGGGAAATTTCGTATTAAAGCAACTCAATTGACAAAAAATCCAGTAATCTGCATAATTACCTTCAGAAAGTATGAAAACACATAAGAGAAACAAAGTGCAACTTAAGATTAGATAAGGTATTTTTAAACCTAGTCTTCTTTCAGCAAACACTAAGGGAAACTTTCAGAATCTACCTTTGGAGAAGAAGCTAGAAAACATGGCACACCATCACTTTTCTAGTCTAACTTTAATAAGCAAACAATGAAAATAACATTCAAGAATAATGTTTAAAGCAAACAACAAGACGAGGGAATGCCAACATTCCTAACTGTTTAGACTGTATTGAATCATTCTTAAATAAGTGAATTGGAGGAAAAAAATGAGATAAAGCTTATCAGTCCAAGAAGGGTACTGTAAACAATAGGTCCTAACTCTATGCTTGCTATTATTTATCAGAGAATTAATGGAAAAAATGGCATACAAAAAAGGAAAACATTTACACAGAAAGGAGCACTTCACCAGTGATATAGACCAGGATCCCAAGAAACAACTTGTTATTGATGTCAAACCAATTACAGTCTTCAGGTATAATGTTTTAGTTCAGCAATCATCTTCACTTCTTAGCCTAAATATTCTATCACAAACAGAGCTTCAAGAGCCTTTGAACACTATTTACAGGTAGAAGCTTTCAAGCACAAATATATTTCAAAGTTCTACAACCAACATTTTCTCATCTTGTACAGAAGCATTTATAGAAGAAATGAGGAGGTGCGATCTGATAAAATATCTTCAAGGTTTAATTAATATAGATTTAACACTTCTCAGCCTTTGAGGGGCTCGATGGAGAATTTTACAGATATGTCCTCTGTATTAATTGTTTTACATTAAGAATTAAGCTCGGTGGGAGCTTTTGTTGACTTTAAGGCTCTCTGTCATCTTTTGCAATAACTCTTTTTTTGTGTGGAATAAATGCTTGGTTGTATTAAGGAAAATATCCTCTGTTTTGGTTATTAATCAGCTGTCTGTTGAATGCTTTGAGGCTACAGATGGCAATCTAGTAGCTGAGATATGGAAAACTGCAGGGCCGTTGGATATGTGGAAAATGCAAAGGGACCGGGGCTTTATATATATAAGGGCCAATCGGCATCGGAAGCACGATGCTGGTATTTCAATCTATCCATTTTTTAAATCTCCAATGCGAGATTGTATTTACCATTGATCGATTCATAATATCAACAGTTCTTCTCATATAATAACATGAACTGGCAGGTTTAGACCAAAACTTAGGATAATGAGTTTTCATGAATTAACAAAGGGAAAAAGTGATTGGGAATGGTTTATACAGTGTTTTAAGTGCTCGATTGTGGGCCCAAGGGATATATGAAGCAACAAAGAAGGCTCAGGGCCTATATATGAAGTGCCAATCGCATCGGAAATTTTAATATGACAAAAAGACTTGCGTGCTCCGATTTTCTCCAATGCGATAAGTGTTGAAAGGGTTTACCGATTGGTCCTAGCACTAAGGCATATGGTGGGGAAGTGGTTAGGACTTAGCCCAAAGGGGCTTAAGTCCATAGTGAGAAAACTTATTTTTCATGAATTTTTTCAAATTTTTTGATGGATTTGGAGGTTTCGGTAAGGTCCAAAAGTGAGTTTCAATCCTTATAAAAGAGATTTACATGAAGGGGAAAGTGGAATAAATGAAAAATAGAATAATTTCATCAGGGAAAAAGGGAATAAAATGAAGGTTATTTTTGAGTGGAGGGAGGGGAAAAATGGAGTTTTGCAGCAGTTTTTTCTTCATGGAATATAGCAGAATTTCCGAATTCGAAAGGGAGACAGCAGAGAAGATTAAATAGAGGGTATGATGTCTTCATGAGTCTTCAAGAGGTAACAATTTTTTGCAATAAAAATTCTTTCTTGAAGGCTCCAAATGATTTAGCCACCTTTTGATCTAACAAATTTTATAGGTGGCTAACAATGGCTCCACTTGGGGATGGTGCCTTCTTGAAGGCATCAAGAACTTCAGACTTGCATTATTTGGGGGCTGATTAGTGCCTCATCCATTGGGTTGCCTTTTATTTCACTTGGATGATGTTCTTTTTCTTTCAAAAATGTTATCAGGCATGAAAAAATAATGGAACTTCATCAACACAAGCTTTATGCCTACCCAATCCTACTGATCTAACATTTTTTTTCTTCTTTAGAGTGCACTTGGATTGGAAAACTCTCTTACAACATTTTATTCTTTTGAAAGAAAAAAATATAATCTATTTCTACTTCTTATTTCTCCATGAAATCAGATTAAACAGTTGATTCCATATGTTTCTCTACCTAATCTACTAGTTTGTTTGGATTAAATAGTCTAACAGATTTTTATTCACTAAATTCTAAGACAAAAATTTAAAAGCATACAAGTCAGGATTAAACAGTATAACGTGTAGCTAATCCATGGCGTAAAACAAAAGCTGCACATAGATATTATTTTACATAAATTTATATCAAAATGGAAGGCTTAAGATCTGAAAGTTCTAAGCACTTCCTTCATCTTTTTTCAGCTCTGTTTTTGCTTCTGTTTGAGTTGTTTTTTCCTTATTATCTGGTTCAGATTTTGCGCTGATTAGAACCAGTTTTACCTCTGTTTTGACTCAGAAATTAAAACATATTGGAGTCATTCTTGTTTGGAAACTTAGGTTCATATTTTGAGCTTGTTTGAACCTTTAATTTCTAGCCTAATCTACCTACTGATAAGCCAAGATTAAGCTATTTGGCAAAATTCACTATCCTATCAGCAGCCAATTTAAAACTAATTAGTCATGATTAGGCTGTATGACTAATTAGAAGTGTGTTTTTAAGGAGTGGAATTTAAGCTTTCACAATTTTAGACTTTGTTTCTCTCTTTTTTGGTATGGGGTTTTACCTTTATTTTTTTTACAATCTGCCCTCTTTTCTTTCTTCTATTGTTTTTATTTTTTTTTATTTTTCTAAATTTGAATGCAATGAAGGGTGAAATTATTATAATGAGAAAAAATATAAAAAGGCTTTCAGAACATGATAGGATAAAGAGAAGTAATGTTTAAGCATCCTGCCATTGACAGAACCCCCAAACAGCTTAGCTCCATTCAACTCTTGCAAAAAATAAGCATTATTACGAGCAACAGAATGAATGAGATAAGGGCCAAGCTATAAGTTTTCAAATTTCCCATGCTTTCCCTTGTCTTATCTCCTTGATTCCTACTTTAAAACTTTTTCCACAACATTAAAATTGATGACCTTTGTTCTTCTATCAAAAATCTTTTTGATGTTGTCCTACTTTTGCAATGCTTTGTTATAGACCTCCTCTCTGGTTTGCTGAAGGTGAATAGTCTGATTTCTTCTTCTGATCATGTCATTGTCTTTAGATTGAAACTCTTGAATCAAATTCATAACTTTTACACCAAGGTTGGTAGGAAAAATTGCATCTGTACCATACACAAGATGGTAGGGTGACATGCCAATAGATTTCTTCAATGTCAATCTGTCAACCCAAAGTGCATGAACAAGCTTTGTGTGCCAAGACTTCTTGTTGTCCTCCAACAACTTCTTTATTATGTTCATCAAACTCTTGTTTGAGGATTCTACTAGTCCATTACCTTGAGGGTAATAGGTCGTGGAATGACCCAAAGTAATCTGATACTTGTGACCGAATTCAATCATCTTCTTTGATCCAAATGTTGCTACATTATCAGTGATGATATTTCTAGGACAACCAAATCTAGAGAGGATATTAGTCTCCATAAATTTTATGATAACTGAGCCATTGGATTTCCTAGAAGGGATGGCTTCTATCCATTTTTTGAAGTAGTCTGTGGCAGTTAGAATCCATCTATGCTGGACAAAGGATGGTGGATGGATTTCTCCTATGAAGTCAATTCCCCACTATTGAAAAGTGGCTTCAACAGTGATTGGATGTAGAGGTAAGGGTAGCAGCTTCCTTTTGCCTTCAAAAATTTGGCATTTATGACAGGAAATGATCATCTTATGTACATCAAGAAGGAGAGTGGGCCAATAGTAACCAGCCCTTAGGATTTTGTTGGTTGTTGCCTTCTAGTATAGGTGGCCTCCACATTCTCCTTCATGGAACTCGTGCTTAACCTTCTCTACATCATACTCAGGAAAACATTTAAGAAATATCCCACTTTCATTTTTCCAATAAAGACATTTATCTATAATGCAATAGTTTACATCTTTTAACTTTAGAAACCTTGCCTTGGTTTTTTTCAAACCAGGAGGTGTGTTCAAATTAAGAAAAACATAAAGAATATCAACATACCAAAAGGAATTCATAAAATGATCTTCAACAATGGGAGTTGAGATTTCCTCTTGATCATCCAAAGAATTTATCATATTAATATCAAGAACTTCAAAATTTGATTCAGCCATTAATCTAGCTAGACCCTGGCCTTTGATGAGTTTAGTGGGATTTATCTCTAAATCATATTCAAGAATAACCACAATCCACTTACCTCTCTTACCATATGGGTCCTGTGTTATAATGTCTTTCACAACTTAATTTGGGACAAAGGCAATGATGTGTGAGTGCAAGATGTATACTCTAAAGTCTTTAAAGCCTTAACCAAAGAAAAATCTTGTTTCTCCATAATGTTGTACTTCAGAGGCGCATCCCTAAAAGCCTTGCTAAATAATGCAGTAGTCCGCTATTGTCCTTGTGGATTTTTCTGTAAAAGGACAGCAACTATTGTATGTTCTGATGCAAATTAAAAGATATAAAAATATTTTGAAAAATCAGGAATTATTAGAACTGGTGTTTTGGTTAATGCTTGTTTCACCAGCTCAAAGGACTTCTTTGCTTTCAAGGTCCATTTTACCCCTTGCTCATTTTTTAGCATGTTTGTAATGTTTCTAAGGAGCTCAACCAAGTTGGGTATGAACCTCCTCAAGAAATTACTCTTTCCAATGAAATATTCTAGTTCCTTGATGTTTTGAGGATGAGAGAATTGCAATATGGCCTCAATCCTCTTTGGGTCTATCTTAATACCCTCTTCTGAAATAATGTGCCCAAGAATTTTAACTTTTTGGAGACCGAATAGTGTTTTCTTAGGGTTTAAAGATATCCCAAACTTTCTGCATCTCTTGAAAACTATTCTCAAATGTGCTAAGTGCTCTTCATCTGTCTTTGAAAAAGCAATGACATCATCTAGGTAGATAATGATGAAGTAGCCCAATTCTTTCGAGAATGCTATGTCCATGGCTCTTGGGAATGTTGCACCAGCATTCATTAGACCAAAGGGCATTTTCACATACATGAAAGTGCCCCAAGGTGTAGTAAAAGCTGTCTATAATTGATCATCAGGATGAACTAAAATCTGAATGTATCTTGAATAGCCATCTAGCAAAGAAATTATTTTTGAACCAAATACCCTTTGTAAAATATGGCCCATCTTGGGTAAAGGTTAGTTGTCCTTGAGTGAAGCTTTGTTTAAGTCTCTAAAGTCTAGACAAAGCCTAATCTCTCCTATTTTCTTCCTAACTGACACCAGATTAGACACCCATTTAGAATATGTAATAGGGACAATAATACAAGCTTCATACATTTTCTTGATCTCCTTCTCAACCAAAGGTAACTAAACAGGGTTTATTCTGTGCAGCTTCTGTTTGAATGGTTTTTTATTTTCCTTGAGATGGATTTTGTGCTGAATTATTTCAGTGTCATACGATTTCATATCTTCATAACTCCACACAAAAACATTAGAAAACTCTTTAAACAGCTCTATGCATTTGAGTTTAATGTGAGATGGTAAAGTCTTAGACAGTTTAATCATCATTGGTTTTAGTTCATTTCCTATATTGCACTCCTCAACTTCAGTCTCTACAGGCTCCATTTTTGGCTTCTTGGCTACATCGTTGAAATCAAACAACTCTTCTAAAGGGGCCAGACCCTTTTCAAAACTCTGATATTTTGACTGCAGGGTTTCTAAGTCCTCTGTTTCTAACTCTACAATCATCTCTATTTTTTCAAGTTTGCTAGAAAAAATATTTACATTAGCAAGTTCAGGAGACATTTCTTCTTCATCAAGAAAATTTTCTTCACTAGGGAAATCTGTTTCATAATCTGAATCCGAACTGTGTAGTTAAAATTCATTTCTAAATTGCATGAAGTCTTCTATTTGTTTGTCTTCGTCGAACACTTGCTAATATTTTTTGTTATCAGGGACGACTGGTATGAATTTAATCCGAGTTGTGCATTCTTTAGTTTCATATGGCGTTAAGCATGTTCTAGTAGCAAAATCTAAGTTGTGGGCCATGTTATTCTTTCTTCTTGGGACAAAAATTGATTGGGACTGGTCAAAAGTTTTCAAAAGATCCATGACATCATTTCGATAGGCTCTAAGCCTGGGGTTATTAGTGTTGTATTCCCCGTTGACTTGCCTAATGATTAATTCTAAATCCCCATGTAGTTTAATTCTTTTGGCTCCTAACTTTTTCAACAAATGTAAGCCTAAAAGAAGGGATTCATATTCCGCTATGTTATTCGAACACTAGAAGTTTAATCTACAGGAAATGCTTTGTATGTGGTTGTTTTCAGTGTTACGAATCCAAACACTTGCACCAGCATTGCTTCTAGTGCATGACTTGTCAAAGTTCATACTCCACAGAGGACTAGTTTCTGGTTCATCTTTGTTACTATCCTCTTCAACTGCAGTGCTTTCGAACTGTTCTTGAATATCAACACTCTGTTGAATTTGTTTTAATTCCTCAGGTTTTTCACTACTTTGAGGAATAATTTCTTGACTGTCTAGGTTGAGAAGTGAAGGATGCATGACTTGTAGCTCAAGACCTGTATTTGGTTTGCTAAAGTTTTCAGGTTTAGAAAATTGTTTTGGCAGTTCTCTGTTGTCTTGCTCCTCCTCTCTATCGGCCCTTAATTCAGTTAAAGTCACCTGTTCAATGAATTTTTCATCGTTAAACAAGATAAAAGAGTCAAGGCATGTATTTATAGAATACAAAGGAGAGTTTTGTGGTCTGTCTTGGCTAGTAACCATGTACATCATATGAGACTCCCTGTAAAGTCTTCTCGTCTGATTGAAAATAGGGATGGTCGCATATATCATGTCCATCTGCATAGTCCCTTGTAACTTAGCCCTCCAAGATCATGATAACAACATTCCATACTTTGGGGGCACATCAGCCACAATAATATCCATGACTAAGCATTTGGCTGGAATCTGTGCTAAGTTAACGCAGAGGTCTTTGATTAATCCTAAACATTTTACTCTGCTCGAGTCAAAGGAGTAAAGGTCTTTATAAGGTCTAGTGATTTCTAGACCTAGGCTCTCCATTACAGCTTTGGGAATTAAATTATGAGAGGCCCCTGAATCATGCATAGTGTTGTGAAAAATCTTGTCATGAACGTTTAAACTTACATAAGAAGGAGGAACAGGTACCTCTTGATATCTACCTTCAATATTTGGACCAAAAATAAGCTCAGGTTGGTCATCGTTAAGATTTACTATATCAGTATTCTCTTCTATGTTAAAAGCCTTCAAAATTTGAGATCTATGTACATTCTGGGTAGCTAACTCAGTAAGGGGAGCAGAGATTTTAATTCTTGAAATTTCCTGCTCCAAACTGAAAGGGATTTGATTCTTTGAAGTGTTTGTCTAAGCCTTATTAACTGCCACTCTGTCAGCAAAATTTTTTTGTTGACTTGTTCTATTTACATTAGACAAAAAAATTTTAACAGGGTTATTAGCTGAGGCACTAACACTACTAAGGTCTACACTCTATTTTTCATTGTTTTGAGTGCCTTTCTCTTTACCTTTATCAGAATTTCCAACCACTATTTTTTCCTTATGTTTTACAATTTTGGGTTTATTGACAGTGCTATTTTATGAAGATTTTTCATAGGTTTTAGTTTTGGGAGTTTCTTGATTGGTTTTACTTCGAAGGTCATACTCTTTTTGAGACTCTATGATGACATTTTCCATGTCTTGATAATAGCTTTCATCCTCATCTCTTTTGTCATCATAAGGTGTGTTAGACCTTGTTTCCTATCATAATGAACTTCAAAGTCATCATTATCTACTCCCAACATGTTGATATCATATTCCTCTATTGGTTCATCTGTTTCTTCAACCTCACTTACATAATTTTGATGAAAGGGAGGAGTGATCTGTTGATCATCTTCCCTAGGTCTGTTTGGCGGTTGGTTTCTTCTAAAATTCTGATTCTGGTTTTGATTTCTGTTTTGAGGAGCAGTTTGATTTTGAATTTCTTGTGCTCTCTCAAGAATGCTCATTTTCTTCATCATATCCTCCATCATTCTTCCCATATTAGAGCTGGAAGTAGAAGGTGTGGATTTCTCTCTAAAGGAAACTCTCTTCTCATTCTTCATTCTTTCTCTTTTCTCCATTAAGTTCACTTCCACAGCAAGACCCCCTTTTTGCATATCTTCAAGCATTAGGGGGTCTCTCTCTCTCAGTTGATAAGCCATTTCAGGGTCAAACCCTTCAAGAATTTTGTTTAACGTTGAGCCTTGTGGAGGCTTTATATCTGGGGGAAGGGCATTATAAACAATATTAAATCTAGTGCAGTAAGCTTGTACACTTTCCCTAGTGTTTCGGTGGAGCTTATTGTAATTAGAAAGTATCTGAAGAGGATTATTACTTACTTCCCATTTTTTTAAGAATGTATGATGGAAGGCTTGGAGATCATTTATAGTATGAGGGGTTAAGCCTTTAAACCATTTTCTTACTTCTTCCCCTAAACTTTGAGAAAATAGTTTAAGTTTGACAGATTCATCATCAATTTCATTTCTGTGAAAATAGTCATTCATCTTATTCACATGTTGTAATGTAGTAGTAGCAATACTAGCATCATATAATGGAATTTTGGACTGCTATAGGGTAAACTGCTTGGGTTGTTGGTTTTCGAATATCCCCCTCAGGGATTTCCGGTGTTCGAGGTAGACAGTAAGATTAGCTATGTTGTTCACAAAGATGGCATGAGCGTGTTCATATTAACTTGAGATAACTTGAAGGAATACAATAGAGAATTACCTCTTTGACAGTCTTGGAGTCCCTTGGAGAGTGCTATGCAGCGAAGCAAGAGTCCTTCTTCACCGGCTCCAAATCTTAGTCCTGCAATCAGTCAAAGCACCCGCGTAATTTCTAACATAACATGTATCCTATCAATTAAATCAATACACAATAAACATCTAGATTATACACATCTGAGACATTCATATCATACTATGTAAATGTTCAAACAATAATGACAATATTAAGCATTGAATGGAAAAAACGAACACAGTTCTATTGATTTTGAAAGAAGGAGGATTACAACCATCGGTTGTACCAAGCCCTCCTCAGTCTCCCAATCTCTCTTATCTCTCAAGTGAAGAAGTCAAAGTCAACAAGCTCTCTAGGAACCTCTTTGACTCTTGGCCTTCACAATGTAACACTATTCTCTATTCCACAAGTATAGAAGAACCTTGAGCAATCCTTCGACCTTCAATTAAGAGCCTTCAGATCCTTCTTATAGGAGAGGGAGAAGGCCATTGTTGCCCTTCTCTTTTTACTAGTTTGGAATGGAAAAAACTTAGATGTTTCTTTGATCTCTATGCTTTTTCCTCCTTTGGAGTTCAGTCTTCTATGGAAATGACCAATAATGAACTGGTGCATCTGCAGTTTCCTTTGTGAACTGAATCCTTTATGAGGGAAAGTCGGAGATTCAAATCATTCTCCGTGCTCTTTTCCCAATTCAAACTTAAAACACGGGTAATGCTTCCCTCCAGTGTAAACAGAGCATTTCCCTAGCCACTAACATGACCAATGCACTGATTTCCTGCGTTATAACTCTCTTGTTATGTTCTATATAGGCGTTACCCTGGAAGAAATAGGTTTAATTCAGGTCTTTGTACTTCTTCCATATTTGTCTTCCCCTCTGAGTTGATGAGGAGGTATTTTGACCTGTAACAGATGCCCCCTAAAGTGTGAGGTCAGAGACGAAGACGATGGCCAAAATACTTTATAACTTGTAGAGATAGAGAGATTGAAAGACTGAGGAAAACCTGAAACAACAACATATGTCAGAAAATATAGTATTTGCCTTGATTCGAGCATTTCCCATGCTCAGTAGCTTAAACAACATGATTTCTCTAGAATAGAGATATGAAGAATCTGTCCAAAAATAGGCACAATGTGGAAGTGTCTGTCATAACAGGATCAAGATGAAGAAGCTGTCTCCATAAACAATATCGCAACTTGGGGAAGGAAACACAAATTTAATGATGTAGCCTTTGCCCCAAGGTCTTGACCGCCGATTCACTTAAACTGCATATTTCTCAACATGTGAATGAAGGAGTTGTCGTCGAACATGTGAGAAATCTTCTGATTACCAGTCAATAATGAAAATTGTTAACAGACGCGAAGGTGGCCACCGATAATGATGATGGTTCCTAAGATGCCCAGTACAATCTAGAGAGTGTGAATAAAAGGAGTTGAAGTCGAACACTCATAGAATCATTCTACCAGGAGCCAATGATGAAGACCCCTGATCAAACACAAGACTACCTACCACTGATGTCTACAAGTATCCGGGTACTGATGTGTTTCTGGATCGATTTCCTAGATAAGGTGTTGAAGTCGATAGGAAGTGATCTGTTGAAAGGTAGGAACTGAGGCGTCCTACATCAATCAACACGAAACGGAAACCAACTGATTTCGTTTATGATTTGAGATAATGAAGAGTAAATGGGGATGTCAGATGACAAATGGTTTCTGGCATAATGAGTGGTTTGGTTGATAACAGGAGCAGTAGATAACGAGATCTCCTTGAACAATAGAAGGCACTCTAGCAGGGTACTAGGCGGCTGAGGCTTAATGAACACCAAAGAGTGTGTTATAATTTTACCGGAGCAAGGACACTGGGAAATGAAGGCTAATACTCATAGATGGTAGGGTTCTGCTGGCTGCGAAAGAATTTTCTGGGAAGTGCCATGTTCAAGAATTTTGCTGCCAAATCGGCCTTTTTTGAAATGTAACAGAGGTAGTATCCGTTTTGTCCAAATTTTTCCCCGTCTGATTAAGTTTAACGAGTCCAGACGAGTAAACTCAGTGAATTTTTCATGTTTAAAGAGTCTAAAAAATGTCAGGAAAGATAACTCTGTGTCCCATATGATTAGGTTTAACGAGTCTAGATGAGCAAACTCGGTGAATTTTTCATGTTTAAAGAGTCTGAAAAATGTCAGCAAAGACAACTCTGTGTCCCATCTGATTAGGTTTAACGAGTCTAGATGAGCAAACTCGGTGAATTTTTCATGTTTAGAGAGTCTGAAAAATATCGTAAAAGACGACTCCATTGGGGTACCTTTGTCATGTCTTGATAACTGGACACGACAAAGGGATAATAGTAAGCCCAAAACAGTTCATTTTCCGTAAGTTAGTCCTTCAAATCCGGAAAGGTGAGAAAGCTATGTTCGATAGACGTCTACCTCGTTTTTTTATGAGTACGAGGAGACGGAGTAAACTCAGTACTTTTTGTGAAATTTTAACGAGTCCAACAAAGAAAAACTCGATACCTCCGTGAAATTTTAATGAGTCACGCGGAGAAAACTCGATACCTCCGTGAAATTTTTAACGAGTCACGCGGAGAAAACTCGGTACCTCCGTGAAATTTTAACGAGTCATGCGGAGAAAACTCGGTTACTTTTTTTGTTTAAAGAGCTTTGAAAAAGAGGAAAAGAATGGCTCCTTGTTCTCTGTCTTGGTAGTTTAATGAGCCTAACAAAGGCGACTCGGGATTTTTTCGGTTTTATGAGAGAGAAAAAGATTCCTAAAAAGAATGCTCAGTACTTCTCCATAGTTTTAACGAGTCTGAAGAAGAAAACTCTAGGTTTTTCGGATTAACGAGCAAGAAAAATACCGTAAAAAGAATGCTCGGTAAAACATGAGTATGTCTACTCATAAATCTTGATCCCTTATTAGAACATCAGTACCAAATCTCGAGAGTTGCGACACATGCACAACAAGAAATCACGACTTTTCCGACTACCTTAAGAGAGTCATGCCCCAGAATTTGCTATAAGAAGGTCAGAAGACTTTCATTTTCACTGTTTTGAGTGCTGTGAAGAAGCTCTGGGGGTGAAAATTTCAGCTGACGATTACGGTCAATCCAGGCAACAGTTTTCTATTCCGCGAGATCCAGGTAAGAGCTAGAACATCCTACTATCATTTAATTGTCATTTTGTTAGTTTTTACTGGTTCAAAATTAGGAAATTTTGAGGCCCTAGAAAAATATTTGCACCTAACGCAGGTCAGGAATACAATAGGAGTGTTAAACGCACAACCTGTGAAGGGGTTCCGCGTTAGAATGCTCTGTTCTGTACTAGAGCCAGCGTTAGGTGCATCGTATTTTCTAACAACTCAATTTTTCCCATTTTGAAGTGGTCCAGGAAAGTTTTAATTGGTTGAAAATGTTGCAGTTGCAGGTGTTCAACTGTTAATCATGAGTATCTGGCGAGAGATAGAACATGAGCGGGAAGAACGAGAGATGGTGATGGATGTGGAAAGCTTAATGGATCTTTGGAGGTGCAAATTGCTCAAGTATGCCTGTTTAGAACTGATGAGGGGTCAAGAGGACCTCCTGAGGTGGCTGATCCAGCAGTGGGACGAACGACATCATGTCTTCCGGATTGGGGGAAATGAGCTCGCAATCGAAAAGGATGATGTGTACTTTTTGACCGGTTTATCATGTCATGGGGCGAGGCCCAATTTGACGGGTTCCAGAGCTGACCCTCGTTCCACTACTGATATGATCCATGCACACTACATACGTGGCACCCAGGCTATGAGTAACCGGATACCTATTGCACAGGTGACTTTGAGACCACTGCGGTCTATACTATGGATGATTGTTTGCTTGGCAGGTGCCAAGAGTCAGCATGTGGCCACAAAGGCTCAGATTCTCCTAGCCTTGGATTGCATGCAGCCTCAGGTTTTCGACTGGTGTGACAGAGTTTTCCGTCGGGTCCGAACGGAACTTACTGCATGTAAGACCCGTACCCAGAGAGATTTTGGATATGGCACACTGATTTTTTCATTTATACTTGAGTGGATACCATTGATGAGGCCCAGGATCGCTACAGCGCCATTGGGTCCACGCGAGCCGAGGCAGGCTCGGTGGGCCACTTTGCTTCCGCGGACTAGAGAGGGTCCCGTCTGTCACTGTTTTGATGACGGGTTTTTTGATTGGCTAGACTCCCAAATAATAATGATTGAGGATTATCCCTATGCAGGGATGAAATTTACAAGAGATCCGGAGTTAGTCTTTCCCCCTGGCACCCAGTGGGGGCCCGATGGTAAGAAAAATGATCAGTGTTTTTCAAAGAAGTTTTTTGTGTTTTTAGCTTTTGAATGTTTATGTAATTTTTTTTTTTTTGTTGAAAAAGGGTGAAAATTAAGTTTTGACATGAATATTTTTCTTGCTTGACAGAGATGTGGCACTTGTCCTTCTAGTTGGGGCCCCTCGCTATGCACGGCGAGGACTACAGCTACTCGGGGCTGGCGCACTAGTAGAGGATGCGGAAGTCGGCGACGATGATGATACCCAAGTTTTACATGAACTCTCCAGGAACCTGGAGGGTCTGAGTATGGGTATACCACCGCTTCCTATGCGGGAGGTTCAAGTTCGTCTGCAGCGGCATACTGTAGGTGTGCCAGAGAGATACCTAGCTCCTATGAGGAGGATAGCTAGAGCAGTTGTATGCTATCATAAGCATCAGGCTTAGTTGGTGGAGTAGATGTATTAGTATCAGAGCGTGGCTTAGTGTGGCCAAATTTTTGTAAAACACCCCAAGTTTTGGAAGATTTTTCTTTTTGATGTTACTATGTACTAGAAATGACATATATATATGTATATATATTTTTGGTGATTTTGTGTTTTTAAATTTTTATGTATTTTTGATGTGATAAAAATATATGTACTCATGAGTAAATATTTTACAATAAATGTGACAAATGCCAATCTAACACATAATTTTCCAAAGAATCGGCTAATGCATTAAATTATCTAGGAACATGCTCAAATGTGATTGTTTGAAATTGATGCTCTAAAATTCGCACTCGTAAAAAATAATGTAACAACAAAGGGTGGCGGACACGGTAATGATTGTTTAACTTCATAATGATGAGTTGGGAATCTAACATGACCACTAAATTGGAGATGTCACGAGATGCCGCTTCCGTGAGGAGTTGGATCACTGACATGTACTCGGAAACATTATTGGTGGCGTTACCCAGGAAGATTCCCCCGAAACCAAGAAGGTCTGACTCAGGAGTATAGAGAACCCAAGCAGCTGAAGCAATGCGTCTAGTGTGACAACTAGCACCGTCCGGATATCCGACGTATGATAACGAATGTGATGACATCTATGCGAAAGAAAAAAATTACATGAGAAAAACACCTTAAACCAAAAATAATCTAGAAGCATCAAAACAAATAGGCAAAACTTATATACATAAAATTACAAAGCATATGCCTAGTACGAAACTAGGTAAAATAATTCTTCAGATAGAGCCCGTTGCGGGGCTCCTTGAGTGGAATTCCATTACAGTCCTGGAGTTCGTAAGCTCCTTTTGAGAGGGCTTTAGTAACGATGTAAGGACCGAGTCACAATGGTTGGAGTGTTCCTACCCCCAAGAGGTCATGTTTTTTATCATAAAGTAGGACAAGATCGCCCTCTTGGAAAGAACGAGGCTTGACAGATTTGTCGTATTGAGCTTTAACTCGGCGCTGGTGAGCTTCGAGTGCTACTGTAGCATCTCGATGATTTTCGTTCAAATGATCGAGTGAGATCAAGTGCTCTTCAGTGGCGGTGGTGCCAGGCAGGAGTTCAATGACAAGTTTGAGTGATGGGATTTCGCACTCGATTGGAAGTACGGCCTCCAGGCTGAAAGCAAGTTGGAAAGGTGTGAAGCATGTGGCAATTTTAACTGACGTTCGGTATGCCCATAATTTGGAATACAACTTCTGATGCCATGTGGTTTTATGGTTTCCGACCAATCGACGAATCATGGTTTTGAGGACGCCATTTACGGCTTCTACTTGACCATTAGCTTGAGGGTAATAAGACGAAGATTGATCTTGTCGGAAACCTAGCATGGATGTTAATTCGGTCATCATATGATTCTGAAAGTGAGATCCATGATCTGTGACAGTCGATAGGGGTACACCGAACCAACAGATTACCTGATTAAACAGGAAGAGAGCGGCAGTTTCACCATCAACCTTAAAAGTGGGAAGGGCTTCTGCCCATTTCGTAAAATAATCGACTACAACCACGATGTAGTTGTGTCCATTTTCCGAAGCGGGATTGTAGGTGACGAAGTTAATTCCCCATTTAGCGAAAGGACCAACGGAGATAACTGGGTGAAGGGGGGTAGGATGTGCGCGCATTTTCTTTGTGAAAATTTGACATGGATGGCACTTCTGGACTGCTGCGATGCAGTCTTTAAACAAAGTGGGCCACCAATAACCGGCGCACAATATTTTTTGGGCCGTAGCTATGCTCGAAAGATGACTACCACATGCCCCTACGTGGAAGTCATTCAAAACACGTTCTGCCTCATCGATAGTGAGACAACGTTGGAGAATAGTATCAACACCATGACGATATAGTGTATCGTTTAGCACGAGGTAGTGCTTTGCTTGGTGGCGGATACGACGACGGTCGTCGGATGTGAGAGTTGGGCGGAAGTGTTGAGTTTGTAGGTAGACTAAGATGTCTCCATACCATGGGTCCAAAGAATCAACCAAGTAGACAGATTCATCAGGGAATGGATCATGAGCTACCTCTACCGGGTCGATTCTGGGAAGGTCCGATAATAATTCAGTGAAGACGAGGGATTTCTTTGCTTTGGTAGTCATGAAAACCAAATCAAACTGTTGGAGGATGAAAATCCATTTTGAATATTTCCCTCTAATAATTTGTCTAGACAAGATATGTCGCATGGGATTCTCCAAAGCAATCACTGTAGTCTGTCGCAGCAATATATAATGTCAGAGTCGGGTGACGGCAAAGACTACCGCCAGAGAGAGTTTCTCCACATGTGAATAACGTAATTCAGGTCCGATTAGACCTTTGGACAAATAGTATATCACATGTTCACTGTCGTCACTGTGAACTTGAACCAAAACCATTCCAAGTGAGGAAGGTGAGGCTACCAGGTAGAGGAGAAAGTCGCGTGAGTAATCAGGGGCACTAAGGAGTGGGGCTGAAACAAGTGCATGTTTTAAAACATCAAATGACCATTGAGCTTGGTCATCCCACAAGTATAGTGTTCCTTTCTTCAATAATCGCATAAACCCTTTCGTCATCTCGGCATAGTTGACGATGAATCGACGTAAAAAGTTTGCCTTCCCCTGCAAAAGTTGGAGTTGAAGGATGGATTGTGGTGCTGGAAATTCAACAATTGCCTTAACCTTATCGGGATCAACCCTAATCCCGTTCTTGGAAACAATGAAACATAACAAACATCCGGACTCGACCATAAATACGCATTTATGCGGATTCAAACATATATTGTAGAATCTACACCTAGAAAAAATTTCTCTTAAATGAGCAAGGTGGATCATGTCGTTTCCTGGAATGGGCCGAAAGGTCATCCAATTAAGCCTGTACAATATGTCGAATGTCGTGAAAAGCGTAGTCCATAGCCCGTTGAAAGGTTGCTCCAGCATTCTTCAGACTGAATGGGATTTTTCGATACGCAAATGTGCCCCAAGGACAGATGAAGGCAGTTTTATGCTGGTCGTCTTTTTTGATTGCAATCTGGTTATAGCCCGAGAATCCATCCATGAAGGAAAAAGATTCGCATCCGGCACAATCGTCGAGAATTTGATCAATGAACGGTGTAGGATAATTGTCTTTAGACAAGTGGCGTTCAGATCGCGATAATCGACGCAAAATCGAATGGTGCCTTGTTTTTTATCAACAGGAACCAGATTGGAAACCCATTCTGTTAAAGGAACGGGATAGATGAAACCAACGTTTAAAAGTTTTTCTACCTCAATCTTGATGGTGGATGCTTTGCGCGGGTGGACAGGTCTGAGTCGTTGCCGAACTGGGTTGACATTGTCATAGATCTTGATTTCATGCTCGACAATAGAAGGGTCTATGCCGGGCATTTCGTCATAAGACCAAGCAAACACATCGCGGAATTCCTTGAAAAGGGATGTGAAGCACGCAATTTCCTCAGGATTGCAGTCGGCTCCAATTTGAATATTTTCCACGATACCCGTTTTGACTGAGATATCAATGAGCATTGTCTTAGAAAGATTACCCATGTTCCCTTCTGAATCGATAGTTTGAACAGTCGTATAAGTAGAGGGAACCACCTCAGGTTGGTTAAAGGATGGGATTTTAGTTTTTATCGCCTCTGAGTCAATCATCGAAGCGCAATGGTTAAACTCTCCCCAAGGTCGCTCTTCTAGAGACAATATCTCTCGAATAGCTTCATCTGTAGGCAAGACTTCATTGAGGATATCCTTAGAGAGAACGGTTATGGGTGGGAGGTTTGTACCGTTGGTTGAAACCATAGCAGTGGAGGGTTCAGATGCGGTTTGGATGGCTTGGTAAGCCAACTCGGTCGGTGAGAGCGGCATCTGACCTCAGTAGGAATCAATGTCTGAAGGTGCTGGAATGATCCATGGGTCGATAGACCCATCCAAAGTGGTGGATATCATTGCAACCGTGTTTGGGATCAGTGGCAGCGGGAGAGGAAAACAACCCAGTAGGGAAGATGCCTTTAGAAGACTGGTACCGATACTGACGTAAGATTCAGGAAAGCCTCCTATTAGGGGTACAGTGCTACTTGGTAACGTGGCATAATCAGGGGTGCAGAAGGATAGTTGATCCACTGTGACTATTTTCCCATCCAATGGAAATAGGATGAGTCGGAAGACCGAAGACACAATGGTAGTCATGGCATAAGACCAACTGCGACCAAGCAATAGATTATAGTCTAGATGGAGTTCTATGACTTCAACGTCCACGTTTACCATTTTCCCACTCAGAGTGATGGGAAAGCTAGCAAGGTATCCTTTTGGGAGGAACGTGTGGCCATCTAAAGCTTTAAGGGAATTCGATGGCGAGGTGAGGGTAGGAGAACCTAAATTGAGCCAACAAGCTTGTGACATAACACAGGTCGAAGCACCTTCATCTATGACAGTGTGATGGATTGGTCTCCCTTTCGACACAACCTGCACTTGGAATGCGAGTTGGTGTGAGAGACGAGGTTTAGCCTTTTCCGTATCAAAGATAGCTAGCATGGAATCCTGGGGGTCTATTCCACCAATGGCCGAAAGCAAGGCTTTCCTTTGTGCTGGACAGGTCTGTAATACTTCAAGAGCAGAGATGGCTAACGGTGCCTACGCCAAATCTTCTACAATGTTGTAGTTTTGGGCTGCACATGTAGAGGTGTTATGAGTCGTGCGTCGAAGTGTCCCTTTGGGGGGATGAATCATGGGTTCAACAGTAGGCCGTTCGATATACAAATCGTTGGGTGGCGGTGGATTTGAACTAGTTCCAGGTTCTTGAGCATCTATGGTAGGATTTCCATAAAGCTTGGCTCGAGTTTGAATCTCAACACTCTCAATGCCATAAATGGCAGATGGTCCTTCACCGGAAGGATGTGAACCACCATTGCCCCGTTTATGGGGTTGTGGCAGATTGTCAACCATGTGTTGATGTTGCTGCTGCTGATTAGGGAAAGGATTATGAAGAATGGCAGGTGTTCGCCCAAAATCCTTGTTGGCAATAAAATTGGTGCATTCCTGCAGCCGAGGAAATTTGTATGTCAAGTGGTCCTCCGCACAGATCTTGCAAGGAAATTTCATGGGTTTATCCTTCCCTTTGTCATTTTTGGCAGCGTTTTTCTGATTAGGGTTATTCTGATTATCCGACTGCTCTTCTGAAGAAGACGTCTTTTTCTTGTTCTTCTTATTTTTCCCGCTAGGTTTTTGTGAGGTTTGCACAGAATTCACCTCAGTGGTAGGAAGAGTAGTCGTTTGGTGATGGGCGGTGGTAGCCGAAGATGGATGGGAGGTTTACCCCCGAGACTGCTTTGTGGCCACACCGGAGATTGTGCCAACGAGACCGTCGGCATGTACTCCGATTTTCTGAGTGGCCGGAGGATTTGGGTTACTAGGGGCATGGGGGAGCAGATCGTATAGCATGCCAGATTGTGAATAGATTAAATCCAAATGCTGGGCACGGCGAATACATTGATCTTCTGTAACCGCACCAGAAAGGCCAATGTCTTTAGAGATGTGGGGTAAAAGAGACTTTCAAAACCAATTGGCTAAGAGATGATCCAGGATTGGCGTTTTGACTAGCCTCCTCCTACGTCTCCATTCATGAATATGATCGGAGATGTGGGTGGCAGTGTCTTGGCGCAACGATGTTAACAATTCCGTTCCGGTTTCCACTCTAATTGGTAATTGGAAGTTCTTTAGGAACTCCGTCTCTAAAGCGCCAAAAGTATTGATGGCGGCGCGTGGCAATTCTATGTACCACTTGGCGGCATTGCCTATAAGGGTGCGGGGAAAGAGTCGAAGCCGGACACTATCATCCACCATGGAATTGGATATAGACCATAGATGAAAGGTAGTGATGTGTGCAGCTGGGTCGTCCCCTTGTTTCCCGTCGAACTTCGGGATGTTAGAAGGAATCTTATGCGGTACAAGAGGCCAAACCGGGTTGTGATTGATGGGGTCGTTAGTCAGTTTATGGATATCGGGGATGTCCAAAGCTGCCAAAAATGTCAATTGTGGATTTTCTCCCGAATCTAACCAAGGTAGTATGGGCTGACTACTTGGACCATAGGGTCCCCCCATCAATGTGTTACCAGGAGGATAAGTGGGACTTTGATAAAAACTTTCGATAGGTGGAGGAGTAGGGAAATACTGTTGCTGTCCATAGGGCATATTGTATTGCGGGGCGAACGGTTGGTTGCCCCCAGTATAAAAGTGCCCTCCCATTCCAGATGGAGGTTGGGGTTGGTTAGTCCAAATGGATGCAATAGAGTTTCCTGGAGGCATGCTACTACTTGCATAGTTTGGCAACGACATAGACCCTACACCTATGTTTGAACCACTTAAGGGAAAAGTATTGACAATAGGTTGTCCCATTTGTCCTAAGGATTGCAGGGGAAGCGAAATGTTCCTTGCTACCTGCGTGTTGGAAACACTTTCCCTTGGTATAGTGGCCAAGGGGTTTGAACTCAGCAGAGGGTTCCAACCGAAAGGGTTTCTAAAAGGCACCGAAGTAGTCATACTCGTGGGAGGAGCTACCGTGGGTCCCAACATGGTCACGGTAGAAGTAGATGCCGAAGGATTCGGTAAGCTACTGATAGTTGTGATGATCGTAGGGTTGGGAGTAGGTATATGTTGACTACTGGGGTTACCCAGTGATGGCATAGAACTGACCACCGGCGGGGAGGATGGTGGCGAACCTGGGATGGTTGCCATTGGCATCGACCCAGTGGATGTGGTGGTGAAATGGATGTTTGTGTGGCCGAAGACATATTCTGGCGTGGTGGAATCTGAATTATCACAGGCCCCAATGGATCAGTGAGCGGAGGATTGTAATGAGGTACAACCCCTTCAGTGAAAGGGTCCTCCAAAAATTCCGGATGATATGAGGCTATGTGACAATCAAGATTAGTCAGTGGAGACTACTCTTCCGTAGAAGGCACAGGTTCACCAAGGTTCAGTTCTTCCTCAATAGTTAGAGGAGGTAGACCTTGCTGTCGTCTAGACAGACGGCGTGGGTCGGGGGACGCCACGGTGACCTGTTTAATTTTAACAAATTTTAATAAATTGTGATGTATTATAAAGTCTCAGTGACAGTAACCACACACCTAAAAAGAAAAAAGGACTCTCTAAAATCAATCAGCAAGCAGCCAGAATAGGGTGCCCTGTCTAAGTACTACTATTTGCTGGTGATGAAATCTAGTATCACTATAGTATACAGAGAGGGTTGGTCGAAAGTACAGTTATGGTCACTCTAGAGCTTCGCCTGAACCTCAGACGATAGGTGTAAGCACTCTCGTGAAGTTGAGTACCCTCCTAAAGACCGAAGACAGAGTGGGTCCGTCTGTTTCAGGTACCAGGACAGCCCGTCCCAGTCACCTTGTGTAAGTCCCTAAAAAGTATGGCCTCTAAAGATACCTCAAATCACAGACATCATCAAGGGGGTCCACGGTTAAGGACAATGTGCTATATGGGCAGAATACCTAGATCCCCGATCTAGTTTCGACATCCTCGAAGGGAACCCCAATATATAACACACCCACCGGATGTAGTCGAAGGCGAGCTACCTTCTTGTGCACCCAAGTGTTGTCTCGCGCTGAGCTCCGGTAAAGGAACGGTCTCGATAATATGAGTGTAGTAGGATTTCGCTCGTTAATGACTCTAGTTTCAAGTTTTAAGATCTTGGGTAATTTTCTCACTGCTCCTAACCCAAGATCCTAGCATGAACTACTGTTTGTGTGAGCTCAAAAAAGAGTTGATTGATTTTATTATCGCTTGATTCTTAGTGTACTTGATTATTAGTCTTGCGGAGGGGGAGTGGACGTATGAAATGTAATGAGACTCTGACTCAAGAAACCATGCAAAACATGCTCTAAATATTCAATTCGATGAAGAGTATTTCTACAAGGAGAGGTTTATTTTCAACATCCATGCATTAAAATTCAAATAAATCAGTTCAAATTTAAAGATTCAGACTTCTATCTACCTCTTCTTAACAGTCTATAAACTGAAAATTTCAGAATTAACTCAGCTAGATGCAGAAAAAACTAAAAAAAAAATTTATTCTCTAAAAAGTAAATGCTTTTGACACTAACTTTTCAAACAAGAGCAAACAAACAGAAATGCCAGTTTACTAAACAAGCGCAGAGATTCAGTCAAGGAGATATACTGATGTCCAAAAAATTCTGCAGCTATAACACAATCACGGCAGTGAACAAAAAGTTTTTGGTTGAGTAACACACTGTCTCTGAGTAAAGTAAGCGTTAATCCATAGAATAACGCACTGTTTTTAAGCAGAGCCGGCGTTATAACGCACTGGAGAAACTACAGGTGTAGCGTTATCCAGGGAAAAATTCTTCAGATGGTCGAACAGAAACAGGATTGAACTCTGTGAGCTTTTAAAATTTTTACTGGGCATAAGTAATGGTCAGAAGGATCTGTGAACATAGGAGAGAAGAAAGGAGGAAAGAAATAGTCCGGAAACTATGGGGAATAGTCCCCAGCGGAGTTTCCAATTCTGCTATAGGGTAAAATGCTTGGGTTGTTGGTTATCGTATATCCCTCTCAGGGCTTTCCGGTGCCCGAGGCAGACAGTAAGATTAGCTGTACAGTTCACAAAGATGGCATATACATGTTCATATTAACTTGAAGCAACTTTATGGAATGTGATATAAAATTACCTCTTTGATGATCTCGGAGTCCCTTGGAGAACACTAGGTAGCGAAGCAAGAGTCTTTCTTCACCGGCTCCAAATATTAGTCCTGCAATCAAACAAAGCACCCGTGTAATTTCTAACACAACATATATCCTATCAATTAAGCTAATATATAATGAACATCTAAATTATACCCATCTGAGCCATTCATATCATGCTGTGTAAATATTCAAACAATAATGACAATATTAAGCATCAAATGAACAAAACAAATACAGTTCTATTGATATTGAAAGAAGGAGGATTACAACCGTCGGTCGTACCAAGCCCTCCTCAGCATCCCAAGCTCTCTATCTCTTAAGTAGTGAAGTCTTAGTCAACAAGCTCTCTAGGAACCTCTTTGACTCTTGGCCTTCACACTATAACACTATCCTCTACTTCACAAGTATTTGCAACATTAACAATCCTTCGACCTTCAACTAAGAGCCTTCAGCTCCTTTTTATAGGAGAGGGAGAAAGCCATTGTTGCCTTTCTCTTTCCACTAGTTTGGAATAGAAAAAACTAAGATGTTTCTTTAATCTCTATGCTTTTGCCTCCTTGGGAGTTCAGTCTTTTATGGCAGTGACCAATAATGAATGGTGCTTTGCAGTTTCCTTTGTGAACTGACTCTCTTGTGAGGGAAAGCCGGAGATTTACATCATTTTCCGCGTGTTTTTCCCATTTCAAACTCAAAACACGGGTAACGCTGCCCTCTAGTGTAAACAGAGCGTTTCCCTAGCCACTAACGAGGCAAATTTACTGGTCTTATGCGTTATAACGCTCCTGATTTGTTATAGAAAGGCGTTACCTTGGCAGAAATAGGTTTAATTTAGGTCTTTGTATTCCTTCCATATTTGTCTTCTCCTCTGAGCTGATGAGGAGGTATTTTGACCTGTAACAGAGGAAGACATGTTGGGTGAAGAAGATAAAGGGTTAGCATGAGATTGGTAATGTTGAGATGGTGAACTCTGTTGAGGTGAAGCATCGGGTTGAGGTGGAACGATTTAAGTAGTGGAGGCCAACGAAGTTGAAAATAACCATACCGATAAACCTATTGTAAATATAGGTAATGGCAATGCAGCCATATAAGGAGGACCAACATTTCCAAAGCAAGGAAAAGTACTAGGATTCTAGTTAAGAGGGGTTCCTTGGTTGGTAAATTCCAGAACAGTTGCCATTAAATTCAACTTCAGTGAATTTTATTAACAATTTAAAAATATTAACAACTAAAAATCACAATACACACCTAAGGTCTCTAAAAAGTAAAAATAAACAAATGGACACGCACTATCAAATTTAGGAGTCAAACAACACACAAACAGTTTGTTTTCACATCGAAATCACTAGTTAGTTATGAAATCCAACGCCATAGAGATCAATGTGAAAAACTAGCAATCATAACAGTTACCCTGACAACCTTCTTAATGAAATAGTCTGGTGCAAGTAACTTCACTA
This sequence comes from Pinus albicaulis, assembly GCA_034641835.2. NCBI lineage: Eukaryota > Viridiplantae > Streptophyta > Pinopsida > Pinales > Pinaceae > Pinus > Pinus albicaulis. Next base: position 2,004,997,868 of record CM076575.1, on the reverse strand, counting down.
TGCCATCTCTAGGTGAAGAGTACCCTCCAGAAATTCCATGTGAGTCTAGTCAACATCTAATCCAGGTACAGTGGGACCTTCCCTCCACCGTCACCTTGGGAAAAATTCTAAATATTATGGCCACTAAGGTCACCAACTGAGACAATTGCACCTGGGGGAATAGTCTATGATCCGATATACATGCAAGCGTAGAGTATCAAAGCTCAATCCCCTTGAAAGCTCCTCGACATGGTAAATCCAAGGTTTGATAACAAGTGACCCCAGGCTCCTCAACAATGATTAATCTGAGGTTTACCGTTCATATAACGTGCACATATTCTATCTTTTCCAATGAGATAGGTACGATTACCTCACTGGGTCAGACATTATCTCATGCTTGACTCTTTTAAGAAGAGCTTCCCAGAGTACAAATGAAACATTTGGAATTTTTCCTTACCGCAAGATACTATTGTTTGTTTTAATTGCTTTGGAACGTTACTTACAACCTATGCCAAAGCACTAGCCTAAGCTAGATTGGTGGAAAGAGCCCTAGAAAATGTAAAAATTTCTAGATGAATTTTACTAAGCGTTGTGTTCTTTTGGCTGTTATTACTCAAAAGGGTAAAGAGATGTGAAAACAGTGGTGCTATGACCTAACCCAAAACTGAATGCAATCGAATATGATAGTGTAATCTTTTCAATTCGATGAATCCTAACTAAAGTAAGGAGAGAGGTTCCATTCACTTCCAACAATGCAAAGATTGATAAATAAGAGAAAATATAACAAATTCTCTAATGCATTAATTTTATCAAGAAAAACTAATGCTTTTTCTAGAATGTAAACTATGCACAATTCACTTGAAAACTATGAATTTTTCATTCATATTATTAAAAAGAAAATTCTAATTATGCAAATGCGATATATGCAAGAGAATTCTCAGACACAAGATGATTCCAATGTAATCTAAAGAACCAATCAAGTGTAAGTAAAGAAAATTGGGTGAGAATTCCAAAGGTAAAAAGTAAAAACACTCAAAGCTGATTAACACTCAGACACAATTGTTAAGAAACTCAGACAAACCTCGAAGTAATGACCAAAGGAAATCAAATTAAGAATTTCTCAAAGAAGAATATTCAAAACACCCAATCAACTTAACAGAGACTGATGAGACTATAAATGGATCATAGAAAACTTGAAGAATCAGGTGTTGGCTCTAAAAAAGACAAACTTAATTATTTCAAAAATTTTCGGGGGTGCGTAGTTTACAGTGGACTATAGTGTGCATGTGCACTAAATTAAACTAAAAGTTGCACAGGTTGCCGCACTATTTTCTTACGAAAACCGCGCAGGCAAGGAAAAACTTGGAAAAAATAAATAAGAAGCTTTATTTTTCAGGGATTCTTAAAAATTATGTACCCAACCAGACTCAGAGAGGTCAAAATCAGAAAACTTAAAATTTCAAACTGAAAACAAACAAAGAAAACTAAGTTCTAGTTCCCCAGTATGGTCGTGATTTTGTTACGCAGATTAATCCCTCTTGCGGACAAGAGCGATCTCCCTAGTACTCAATGAGTAGATAGAAACAAACATCCATTTGGAAACCTTTTTCTCTAGATTAATTGCATTTCAGAATTATTATAAGAAATTAGAGAGGACATGCCCCTACCTTGAAATCCAAACGTTTGATGTAGTCTTTTGTCCCGTCACTCCAATGTGGCTTCTCCAATAAGTAGAACCTGCAATCAAAGACAAGAAAAAAGAATCAAAGCATCTGCAACATATAATAATAAAAAAAAGCTAATCCAAATTAGTGATCAAGCAGTCTAAGTATTGATGTTATTTCAATAAGCATAAGAACAACTCAATGAGAAAAAGAGATCCATATGTATTATCTTGAATATAAAGAGTAATCTTAAAACCTTATGCCTTGATGTCATACAGATTTCTCCTAGCGTCCTGAATAATCGTTTCTCCTTCAGTTTGATAAGCCTTCCTCTCTAAATAATAGCATGGAGTTATGGACATAAGGGTGTGATCATTCTCATGCTAAAAAAAACTCACTAGTGTAGAAAGTATGCACTCTTGGGAATTCTCTTCAGCAATTACATTTACAATCTACTCAACATCTACCCTTCAACCTGAAACTTGAGCTCAATTTATAGGGAAATGGGGTAGTTTTAGTTTCATGAAGAGGGGGATGGATTCCTCTCATGAAGGGATTTGAGCTCCAAGGACCAAGGGATAAGCTCCATGAGTGGAGGGATAAAGCTCGAACTGATCGCGACTGTAGAAGCTTCTAGTTGGGAGAATATTCAACTAGCTAGGCTTCTAGAATTTACTTTTACTTTTATTTTTCTTTCATAGGGGTGTGCAAGTAATAGTATCAAAATGCACGGGGGTTGCCACAGTTTATAGACCAAACATAAAGGCATGCGCAGGAAAAGGCTAGAAAAAGTGCGGAGGTAGAATTTTAAGGGTTTTACAGAGCTTTTCTCCAATTCGAAGACTTGATTCAGGAACATTAAGGTTTTTGACTTCTAAGGGAACACGATATAGTTTGTGATAGACGTATATGGACAGTCAAATGTCATGGTGACAAAATAACGTGTAACACCCCATAACTAGAACACATAGACGGGAGGGCCTATACACAAGGATTTACAGATATTCTAGGACTCAAAATACAAGCAGGATAATGAAATCATATCAGATGCATTTATCACCTCACTGTACCCACTACTACATGGGGAAGATCCACCTTGCATGTCAGGAAGAGCCATGGAAACAGTAACCAAGGTGGCACACTGGTTTCCAATCCGGGAAGGCACTTATATTAGGGTCTTTGGTTCATTCAAACCACCCCATGCTCTACCAAGGTTTGTGATTGATAGGATATTGTTGCAAGAAGGTTGCTATCAAATGACTAGCAAGTTTTCGAAGACGCTGAGTAAAAGAAGGAAGAATACCTCACCAAACTTCCCTCTTACTATTAGTGATCCGGATTTATGCAGGAATGCAACAGAATACAGAAATAACCATAAACATAGAAATACAACTGAAATAAGACTTCATTTCATTAATATCAAATCACAGAAATATGATTACAAACATGATGGAAATAAAATAGCTAGGGTGCTGGTAGCGAATCTCTGAGAAGAGATGTGGCGACTACAGACCTCTAAACTGTATTACAATGAGGCTCGAGGGCCTATTTATTATGGAGAAATAATGGAGAATTATAAACGTCCAAAAACATAACCCTAGGAGATGAAGCGTTAAAAATATGGGCCTTTTTTGGGTAAATTGGTGTTTCAACTTCCCAGGGACTTAACTTCGGCATACTATCTCCATTTGGGGCTTCAAAACGGCTCCAGAAGTTCAGGACTCGAAAAACTGCTAAAAATAGTAAGTTGTGAAAAAACTGAAAGAGACAATGGTGGGGCCCCAAGTGGAATAGGTGGGTGGCCACCAATATCCACCTGGATTATTCCTCCCCCCTTAGGAAGCAATGGTCCCCATTGCATTGAGTTCCTCCATGAGATGAGGAAAATTCTGTTGAAATTGGTCCTTGGTGAACCACTTGCCTTGGTGCAGGAGTTGGTCAACTTTGACAACCTGATACAGTTGGATCTTCTGTCGGCGAGTGTTCTTGATTTGCATGTCCATGATATAGTCTGTGGTGGCTTATTCCATGTAGTTTGGGTTTAACTCTTTTGGTGTGAGTTCTTCTGCAATGTCAAAGGTGTCCAATAGAGGTGGGAAGTAGGGACGAAGGCGGTCTACATTGAATACTGGGTGCAAACCAAGGAATGGTGGAATACTGAGCTTGAAGGCATTGTTCCCTACAGCCTTGGTGATGGTGTATGGCCCATATCAGAGCGAACGAATCTTGCGGCGGGGTCCAGTGAGGCGCTCCTTTTGCAAATGTAGCCACACTTTTTCGCCCACCTGGAAGTTGTGTGGTACCCGATGTTGATCATGTCGTTGCTTGTACTTAGAATTAGCTCTTTCCAATATGTCATGAACCTGTTGGTGGATGTGCTGAATGCGCTTGATGAAGTTGTTTGCTTTGTTAGCTTCAGATTGGACATGAGCCGAATCGGCTTGAGTAGTTGAAAATGGCATGACTACGTCAATGGGACATAGTGGCTGGAATCCCAAGCCCACCTGAAAGGGGCTGTGGCCGGTTGAGCTGTGGAGAGCCCGATTATAACTGTGTTGCACATAGGGAAGGCTCTGAGCCCATGCATGTGGATGCTTTGAATTGTACATGCATAGAATGTGTAAAATCATCCTGTTGATGACCTCTGTCTAGCCATCAGTTTGGGGATGGAAAGCTCTGGACTTGGTGAGCTTGGTGTCCAACATTGACCAGAGGCTGGACCAAAATGTGTTGAGGAACTTGTTGTCGCGATTTGATATGATAGATTATGGGAGCCCAAAGTGCACCCACACTCGTTCAAAGAAGATTTTAGCAGTGGCTTCTGCTGTGATATTCTTCTTGCAGCCTGCCATAATGGCCATCTTTGAGAATCTGTCGATGACTACGAAAACACAGTCTTTTCCATGCTTAGTAGAAGGAAGGCCTGACATGTAATCCATGGAGATGGATTCCCAAGGTCGACTAGGGGTATTTAGTGGAGTATAGAGCCCTTGCTTCTTGATGGTTAGTTTGGCAATGGCGCAAGCAGTGCAGGATCTGATGTACTTCCCGACATCTTGTCGAAGGTTTGGCCAATAGAAATACTTCTGCAAGACTACCACTGTTTTCTCGACCCCAAAATGCCCAGCGACTCGACTGTAGTGCGCTTCCCATATCATCTTGGCACGCTCGCTTGAAGGAACACAAAGGTGTACCAGGTGACATAATAGTGCATCTTGGAGGTGAAAATTTGGAAGTTGCATACCCCCCAAGAGTGCCTTTTATATGTAGTTGAATTCTAGATCGCTCTTGTAGAGAAGCGGCCAATCAGAAGTCGCATGCCCACAAGAGTTTAGAATGGTGGTTATGGCCACGATCGATGGTCGGCTGAGGCAATCTGCAACATTATTGGTGCTACCCTTCTTGTACTTGATGTTCAAATGAAATTATTGCAGATATGTGGACCACTTCTGATGGCGATCATTCTGCAACTTCCCTTGTGTCTGTGTAATGTTCCAAAATTTTCATGCAGATAATTGGAACATTAATTTTTGCTAATTTCACATGGGAGGAGAATAAATGGGTAAAGAGACCCATGAATAATGAAAAGCACAATAAAATCCCTCATATTATGAGAAGGGATCATTTTTGAGTTTGGTTTCACACCTCCATGGGTGAAAAGGGGTTTTTTTGCAAAGTGACTAGGTCAAGTTGACCAAAGTCAAACTTCACAGGCTATGAGGTGGAAAGCACATTGTGGTAAAACGTAATAGAGAAAGAGGGAAGATTATTTGAGGAGGAAAATCCTAATGAAGTGGGGCCCATGGAGAGGGAGCTCACAATTGTATAAGAGGAGGGCAAGACAACCATTTTTTATCATGAAATGGATTATTGATTTCGTTGTCTTGAGAGACAAGGAGCATACTCCTGCTGTTCAGCAGAGTTGCTGGGGGAATTCCTACTTAGGATTCCTTCCTCCTCATGAGAGGCCTCTTGAGGAATTGATCTTCATTTTTATCCACATCTTGGCTCAAGGCCAAAGCATTCTCTTCCATCACAATGTTATTCTTGGAGCAAGAAGACATTGTGTTTCTGGGGTTGCAGTGGAGGCTTTCACCACATCACTCCGAGACTTGATTTGTAGAGAAATGAGTCTCAATTTAGTGGAGATATCATTGAGGAGTGTTATTGAGCTCATTTGCAGATTTTGGCAGCAGGCCAAGCTTTCTCTCATCTTCATCAGCGCAATCCCTTCCATAGACTACGTTATTTCAGAGTTAGTTTGCAGTGGGTGTTTGCACCATCACATTGGAGGGAGAGATTTCCAATGTCGGGATCAGCCTTGCACTCTGGAAATCCTTTGGAGGAGATTGATTCAAATTGTAGAGCAGATTCTACCATCTCCTTCTATTTTCATTATGAGTTGCTGCTGCTACCCAACAACTCCCGCATTTTGGTATTTTTCCATTCTATGCATATAGTGTAGCCAATCCTCCTGAGGATTGTTGTATTATCATTGTATCATTGTTTTCAGGGGTTGGAGCACACTCCCCCTCATTTCTTGAGCTATATTGCAATATAATCATATTTCACATTTGTATGTATTAGTGTCTCCATAAGACTGCGTAGTCATAGCTAGGGCAGTTTATGCAACAATGTATTTCATGCTTTCATGTACTTGTTCTTTGAGGTTGATCATTCCCTCTCTTGAGTGCTCTTTCCTTCAAGATATTGTACACTTATTTTGCTGCTATGAGCTAATATGATGGCTATGAGTTCTTCTGTCATTTTCTGAGATTAGAGCAAGTTTCTCTTCATGTATAGGTTTACATATTGCTGTAGCTCACTTTTGAGTGGGATTCTTCAAGAAGCTCTATAGACAGAGTCTGAAAAGGGCCAGATAGCCTCTAGATCTCACACTTCCTTGAGAAGGTGACATATCCGGTAAATGCCCCTTTAGTCAATTTCTGGAATAGATTGCTGATTGCTAAAATTTCTGAAAAAGGAACATTACAGTGGTATCAGAGCACCTTTCTTGGCTCAGCCTGTGGCCTTCAAGCCCAAGAAAGAAGAAGAAAGAAAGATGAAGAATATGAGCTTGATCTCATCCATTTTTAGAGAAAAGAAGAACCTCTCCAAGGAGGAGAAGCAAGAAGAAGAGGAATAACCCTGCACTTCCTATTCTCATCAAGGAGACCAAGAAATAAGCAGGAAAAAGGCTCCATATTTTGGAGAAGAAAATAAAAGGGCTGAATCAAGGGCCAAATCTAGATTTTTCCATGAGGAGTGTGAGCATGCAGCTACACACCATGGGGTACAACGCAGTCACATGGCTAGATTTTCCATGAGAAGAAAAGAAGAAGAAGGCATACCGGATAAGGGAACTCTTAGTGGTTTCTTACATGAGTATGAATCTCAAACTCAGAAGTTTAGAGATCACATCTCTTTCCCGGAGTTTTGCAAGGTCATGGTAGGGAGGAGAAAGCAACATAATGTGGATAAATTTATTCTATATATCTTTGATGGGTCCCCTACACTTTCAACCAAAGCATGGGTAAAAGAGCTAGACACCTTTCTGTAGCAGCATCATATTTCCGAAGAGGAAGCTATTAGAGTAGTAGCGCTGCACTTTGGAGGTAAGGTTCATGGATGGTGGTTATTTGAGTCTTTTGCTTTGAAAAATGCAAATACTTCTTCCTATGCAATGTTAATTAGGGCTTTGATGGAAAAATTTGGTGGGAAGAAATCTGAAACACATGTGGAGGAAACAAACATTCCTAGAAAAACAAAACCCTTGCATGTGATGGAGGAATTCATGGGCTCAAGATCACTTCAGAAACCCTTAGAGGAGGGTAATATATTGCATGGCGCTTTATTAGAGGCAATACCTTCATCTTGCATTTTGGCACAAGGAGTCATGGAGGTCTCTCTTTCAAGAGAGGATCTCATTTTGGAGGAGTTGCCCACATATGTTGATGAGGGGAAGGGAAACAACGCTGTCAATCTTAGAGCTGATCTAGTACCTCATGCAGAGAAAGGAGGAGCACCTGATCCAATAAGAGGGATTCTTGCATCCTTGCAGGAAGGTCCCTAGGACCTCATACATGGAGGTCCAAGCACAATCAGTGAGCAGCATGATTGTGCCATTTTGCAGCTAGAAGAAGGAGGAGGAGAAAAAGAGCAACATAATGTGATGAGAGGCACACACCCTTTTCAATTCCAAAAAGTTAAGGCAAAGAGGAGAAAGGATGTACTGCACAGGGAGAGCAAGGGCAAGGTTGCCCAATCATATGTACAATCCACTCTTCTCATTGATGTCTCACTGCATAGGGGCATCCCACCAGTGAGATCACCAGATCTATCATTGATGAGAGGCATCATGTTGTGGGATTCACTACTCTTGGATTTTGGAGAGGTGAAGATTTTGGAGGAAAAATTTGGCATGAGGGATGTCAAAGTAGTGGACAGAAGTAGGAGGAGAGCTACACATTCTAGATCACAAGCGCTGTCTCTTAGGAGGATTGATCCTTACTGGAGATCTTCACTCTTAGTGGGGTACTCCAAGGATCTTGGTGCTTGCAGTATGCTTGATGACCCAGAGAGAGATGATAGATATATGGTAGAGGATATGGTCATCTACTCACATGGCATAGTCTTCTTGACTAGAGCCTCTAGTCTCAAGGAGAAGATGCTACTTGCATCATAGGGGGACTTCTTTTCCATGCATCTTGATGCATATCTTTCCTTGGCAGAGGAGTTCATTTGGGAGGGCATCCTGCATGAGATATATCAGCATATGGAGATATGCATAGCGGAGATGATGATGATGAGGATGTCACAGCCACCTTCCTACTCATTGGGAGTAAGGGAGCACTTTCAGTTGAGCCATTTCAGCTCAATGACCAGAGTACCCGGTAGAGGAGGTATACATCTGTATTATTATTTGCCTTCCTTTACTTTATATGATCAACATGTGGTATTGAGGAGGATCATCCTTTCTCATGTTTTATATGATGATGTACTTGGAGCCATTTGCAGCATTGAGATTGGCTATTTCATGGGTGGACTGTGGGGGAAGCCACATGATTCTTTGTGGGCACTATTGACACCATATTTTATGTTCATGTTTCCATCTTATGAGATGATTGTGGCAACAAACAAGTGGCTGGAAAAGCACTTGTTGTGTAATATTCCCAATTAGCAATAGATAATTAGAATATTCGATTTTGGTCAATTTTGCTCTAAGTAGTTAGATTATAAATAAAAGTGAGTTAAGGGACCACAACTCACTCTAAAATAAGAGGGACTTCCTAGTAGACGCACGTTGTAATCAAGGGGGCCAAATTGAGCACACAACAAAGGGACATTACCGTGGTATTGTGGGTGGAGGCGGCCTTCGGTTTTGAGAGCGGCCAATGCTATATAAAGAAGATAGCCTCCTCATTTTGCATCATTGGAGATTATGCATTTGAAGCTGGTCATTGCGACTTTGAGCATGCTGGATGTTTAGCCTGTCTGCAGCGCTGTTTAGCACATTGAGTGTTTCCGTTCGGAGATCTCGCCCTCAGCCCCGGGGGACTTCGAGTGCCTGTTCGGGTGAGGTAGTCCCATCAGTATCATTGTAGGAGGATCAATTTACAACATTCGTGGAGGAGCTGTGCAACATGTGTGGAGGAGCAGCGCGTTTATTGACTGCGCAGTCTTGAGGGGGAGGACGCAGTCCGTATTGGGGAAAGCTCCGGTTGGTATTCTTGGAGGATCTTGGCCTATTGGGGATTCTGGATAAGCGGGTGATCATATTATCAAGGATCCCAAGCAGTGGCTGCGTGATCATTGGGAGGAAAGCACAGATCCGCAAGGAGATATTTCCAGACAGCTACACGACCGTTTTCAGTAGCTGGAACGTAGATCTGAAACACAACCATCCCATGCAATGCAGATCTGAAACACAGTAGTGTTCTGAGAGTATTTCTTAACTTGCCTTGTGAAAGTTTAGGTGCTATCGCTTTGATCACCTATTGTACTCCCCTATATTTATCAGCATAATAAAATGGCTCAGCGTTCTCTTGGTATTTCTTGAGTATCTGTGCATGCTATTGTATGTTTGCATTACTGTTATTTCTTCCTTTTGCATTTTGATTTCTGTACCACTTGTTTTGTTTTCCCCCACACTCTTAGACAGAGTCTGGAAAGGGCCAGATAGCCTCTAGATCTCATCCTCTTTTCAGAGGTGAAATATCTAGTGAATTCCCTCCCAGTCCATCTCTAGTTAGAGTTTGCTGTGTTTTAGAGGTATCCTTGAAAAGGGATATTACAGTGGTATCAGAGCATAGATCTGGCTCATCTTGTGGAGCTAGTAGTCTGTCATCGGAATAAAAACCCTACATCTGCCACAGAGGTAGGAAGTACAGAGATATTGAGCATAGGTTGGAGAACACCTACGGAGAGGGAGACTGCGTTCGAGTGGTGGAGACAGAACAGGAGGAGCCTGCGGTAGAAGCAGAGCAGGGAGAGCTGATGGCGGAGGATAGCGATGCAAAATAGTTTGGGGAAGCATTTCTTAGATCAGTGCAGGATCTGGTGAGGCAGATAGAGGTGATGAGCCAGAGATTCACGGCTATGGAGGCTAGGCAACATGAAATCCCAAAGGGTTTCCAGGTGGGTGAGGGGTCAGGCACATCCCACCATTTGCAGGAGAAGGTTGCCGCTCCGCACCAAGCATCACATGCCCCCACTCGTGCTACTATGCCCACTTTTCTGAGTGCAGATACTAGGGCAGGAGCACAAGAGGACCCAGAGTCTGACCGCATAGGTGATTATTTTGTTGAGTACCAGGTAGCTAGACAGGAGTTCAGGGATGCCATTTTATTCAAAGACTTTGTTCAGATCAAGCGAGATAGTAGACCCCGCGACCATCATAGAGGGCACCGACATTATCATGATGGAGACACCCAGCGTACAACGAGCCGATTCCATTTGCCTACGTTTGATGTTTCATCAAACAGTTTGGCAAAGTCTTGGGTGGAGAAGTTGGATGTATATTTCCAGCTTAACCAAATGGCAGAGTTGGAGGCCATCAAGGTGGCCACACTACATTTGGAGGGTGAGGCTCAGGACTAGTGGTTCCATGGAAGGGTGACACTTGGGCATTCCACCGTGACTACCTATGCTGAGTTCACTCGGAGACTGATAGAGAGGTTTGACCGAAAGGAACCAGAGGAGCACTTTGTTGAGCTGACGAGGCTCAAACAGACCAAGAGTCCTGAGAAGTATATTGTAGATTTCCTGAGGATTTTAGTGATGGTGCCAGATCTATCCGCAGCCCGGATGATCTATATGTTTGTTGAGGGGTTAGCAGAGCCACTTCAGAGTCTAGTCAGATCTACTAGACCAGCCACACTCTAGGATTCCATTGGAAGAACTCAGGATTTGTAGGATGCCTTACCCCAGACTAGGACACCTTACCCCCAGAAATAGGCTTTCCAGCCAAAGGGGAAGGATGTGAGGATTCCGCCTCCAAAGGGGACTCAGGGTAGGGTACAACTTGATGATGATGCCCGAAGGGAGTTGAAGAAGAAGAGGTTGTGCTTTACCTATCAGGAGCCATGGGCACCAGGTCACAGATGTGCTGCTGGCAAAGCACATTTCATTGAGGTCTTCTCCAAGAGTAGAGGGGAAGAGGATGAGTATGAGGATGGGGAGGCAGGAGATAGTCAGACAGAGTAGGACCATTTGCCACCTCCACCTCCAGGGGTAGGAGGTGCAGCTTTTGCACCCACAGGGGGGACCCTTGCAGCATTGCGAGGAGTACCCAAGTATCTGATGCTGCGGGTCTGAGGGACAGTGCGTGGGCAGCGAGTTTCAATTTTGGTAGACAGTGGGGCAACCCACAACTTCATCGATGCACAGATGGTTGAAAGGAGAGGCATACTGACAGAGAGCTTTGATGGATTTTCAGTGTTGGTCATAGGAGATCAAACGATGCAGTGTGCCAAGTATGTTCCAGAGCTAGCTGTGACGATGGGTGCCTACACAGTGCCCAACCACTTTTTCGTGGTTAACATACCAGATACCAATGTGGTATTAGGTGTACAGTGGCTGATTACTTTGGGGAAAGTCACCACAGATTGGGAGGCCTTGGAGATGGAATGGGATGAAAGAAGACCAGGAAGCATGAGAAGATACGTGGGATGCACACTTACCCACCTCAAACTTTTCCAGCTCATCGGATGGAGGCAAACTTTCGAAAGGGAGACATAGAGTGGGCAGTTGAGTTGCGGGCATCAGAGGCAGGGGCTACCAGGCAGACAGTTCATCCGGATATATAGGCCATCCTCGACAGGTATGAGACGGCATTTGGAGAGATACCTCTGGGACAACCACCAAATCGAGGGTTTGAGCACACTATTGAGCTAGAGCAGTGCATCCAGGCCGTTATTACCACACCCTATAGGCACCCCAAGGCCTATTGAGATGAGATTGAGCGGGCCATCAAGGAGTTGTTGGCTCTTGGACATATTCGGCCTAGCACCAGTCCTTTTGATTCTTCGGTGGTGTTGGTGAAGAATAAGGGTGACACAATGAGAATCTGCATTGATTATAGGGCCCTAAATAAGAAGACCCTGAAGAATAGGTACCCCATACCGCGGATTGACGAGCTGATGGATGAGCTGAGAGGAGCTCAGTTCTTCTCAAAGATCGATTTGAGATCCGGGTACCACCATACTCGCGTGAGGGAACAGGACATTCCCAAGACCGCTTTCAGGTGCCATTACGACCACTTTGAGTTTCTGGTTATGCCTTTCGGGCTAACCAACGCCCCAGCTACTTTCCAGTCATGCATGAACCATATCTTCTGCAGTCATCTGAGGAAGTTTGTGTTGGTATTTTTTGATGATATATTGATATATAATAGGACTTGGGAGGAGCATATCCAGCGCATAGAGGCAATACTACATATCTTGGAGGAGCAACAGTTCTATGCTAAGCTCTCCAAGTGTGAGTTTGGGATGACGAAGATGTTGTATTTGGGACACATCATAGGAATGGATGGAGTGAGGGTCCACGAGGAGAAGATGAGGGCCATCAAAGACTGGCCAAAGCTAAGAAACGTGATGGAACTTCGAGGATTTGTTGGCATCTGCATGTAATGTCCCTTTTTCAGGAATATTGCCAATCTGCTCAATAGGAACACTGCATAAGGAAATATGGGAAAATTAAATGAAAAAGCTTGGTTCCTCTTGAATATGCTGTGTGGGACTCAAATATGCAATATCTTCAAAAACAAATCAAGTTAGATCTGCTAAACAGATCTCCCACAAACTGGTACCAGTGAGATATTCCTCGTTAAGACATTATCAATCAACAATCTGATCTAAAACAGAGATTGAATGAAGGGGAATTTACTGGATATGTCACCTTTACAAGAAAGGATGAGATCCAGAGGTTATCTGGCCCTTTTCAGACTCTGTCTATAGATTCTTGTCGAGAGGTAAGATCCCAAAGGGTTTACTTAGCAAATAATGACTGAAAAACACATTTTTTAGATATGATGGCTTCAAATATCATGAAATATGTTTGATAATGCTAAAAAACCAATAGAAAGAACAGAAGCACTCTTAAATTAGCTTTTAACTTCAGAAAGGTGGGGAAAAGCAGCAATTTATGAACTAAAATAGGTGTATAAAGAAATATGCATGTGAAAAAGGGAAATGGATCTAGGATATGTTATATTAGGTTAAGAGGGACTTCCATGTCGAATTTCAGCTCAAAAAAAGGCGTTTTTCTATGTTAAACAGTTCCTCCTTCTCGACTAGTCAAGAAAAACCCTGATTTCCCATGACCTAAATTATGCAGAAAAGTGCTGAAGCTTGGGTAGTGTAATTTCTGAAGGGAATGACTGATTTTATGCAAAAATATCAGTATTCAGGCTCAGAATAAGATTCATTTAGCTTAGGCATGGAAAAACAAGCATTTCTATGAAGAAAAACACTGCAATGACTTGCTGCAACACATAGGAAAAAGACTGCAGATTATATCAGCGTTATTTTTCAGGGGTTTCAGATGATATAAGTGAAAACTTAGATCTATGACATATATATGGCTGAAACAAAAAATATATACCAGATCTGGAAACTACTCAGCCTTCTCTACAAGATCCCATTGGAATTTCATCAAAATAATGCCAGAATAAGTGTAGATCTGACATATAAGCTGCAGAACTGCAGAATGTTCAGAATTTCTGAAGATAAATTTATTATAACAGAGATCATATCTGAAAATAGCTTAAACAACAGCTGCATCAAAGATTTACAAAGTGAGAGGCAAGCCTAAATCACTAAAGATCATCTATTGCACAAAACTGAAATAACAAATAAACCCTCAAGTGCAGAAACACAGTTCTTGAGAGGGACTGCACAGTAGCTGAATAAAAATGAAGTACATGCTATACAATACAGATCTGAAATACAAATAAGAGAGAGATCCTCTTTCGGGTGGCCACAAGACACCCTCCTTGAGAGAGAACTCCAACAAAACACTAGATCCTTGCAGATCTAGGATACCACTTGCTACAAAAGATAGCAGTTGTAAAACCCTCAATGGGCCAGCGCTGCTCATGAAAATAGAGCTTGGAATCAAACTAGATAGTGGCTCATTTCAGTACATTCTCCTCCAAGAGCTACTCAAGGAAGGAGGGAGGATGCCTAAACAGGAAATCCTCTTCCCTTAGGCTAAACAGCCTAGAGAGCTAGATTTGCTCAAGCAACCTCTATTTCGAAAATACTTCAACAAACTCTACATGAGCCCTCTCCTCCTTTTTATAACTTGAAGGGGTGCAAAAACCATAAAGCACTTCAATGGAATTAACCCCTTTCACATTGGATCCCTCTTCTAAAACTGCGCTGGTTCTCCAAGGTGGTCCAATTTCTATTCACACACAAGTGGATTTTGTTACAAAAGGCCCAAATTTATCCCTTTTCACATTGGGCATGTATTTATTCTTTGATTCAAGGATTTTTTCATGTCCTCCTTTACATTTTATTCCTCAATCATGAAATGCAAAAATAAACAAGGCAAAATTAATGTTCCAATTAGCTAAAGCTAATTTAGGAACATTACAGTCTCCCCCTCCCAAATGTTGCTTGTCCTCAAGCAACTGCAAGGAAGAACCAGACTACTCCTTCCCCTTTTGTGGCCTCATCAATGGATCCCACCATGGCTGAAAATGGTAAGCAATGAATCTTCCCTCCAATGACCTTCTCCAAGTGCAAAACAACAAGTGTACATCATGAGAAATGGGAGGTAAAAGTGGTGATCTTCTTGTTGCTCCATGGCCTCATCAGGTAGAAGTGATGAAGAGCATGTGGAAAATTTTTCCCAATGAGTGTCTCCCACACCCATGCTATCATCCAAATAAAATGAGCCATCCTTGATAGCACATAAAACAATCATTAATCCCCATGATGTGCATTGAGTAGGGGCTACAAGGCTGGAAATGAGGGATGAATATATCCAACCCACACTGTCCCTCTTACCACTGTTGATGGATGTGGAGTTGTGGATCATGGGCTGCAAAAATGTGGTCACCTTCAAACCCTGAAATGGATACATTCATCCATTGTATCATTCCTCCTCTCCCACATATGCTCCTCATAAAAATAGAAATATCAGCAACATAGCGAGCAAGAATAGAATTCATGTTGGCTTCCATATGCAACAAATGTGAAGAGCAATGATCCCTCATATGCAACCAATGCAGTTTGGACCTCAACTGCAATAGAGACTGCTGAAAAATGTGGTCTTCCAACCACTTGCATGCTGCCCCAATCTCTTCATAAGCTTGGAGGAAATAAATGATGGATGAGGCAATGTGAGCATTTCCTCCAAAGAAAAATTCCTCCCCAAGTCCTCCTAGGGAGTGGATATCAACATTGCTCATGGCCTCAAGTAGACCATGCAGCCTCAAAGTAAGAATGCTCCTCCTTGAAGCAACATCCTACACATATGTGGTTAAGGGATGCATGTATACATGAGATAAATCAAAATAATCAACACCCTTACCACATTTTTTTCTCATGCAATGGGAGCATCTCATAGATGAGCCTCCTTCCATTCTCAAAGAGAAGAGAGAAGACTATAATAACTCTTCCCAATATTCATGTGCATGCATAGCTCCCATGCCAAATGTAGATGTGGGAAGGCTACTATCCTTCCCCTTCTTTTCCTGCCACAGCACAGAAAATAAAATGAGAGTGGGTGTGGATGATGTTGAGAGACTGCTTCTCTCCCCCTTGAGCCTACCCAAGGCTCTCAATACTGCATCAAGACCTCCCAAGGTCTCCACTTCTTGGAAATCAATGGGCAATGCCTCACCATGTGAAGCATTAACCTCTTCTTGTTGATAAAGTGGCCTTCTTGGTGAAATGTCTCCAAGAAATGAGACATCATCTAGTGTTGATTGAACACACGAATGGAGAAAACCCTCCATGCTTCCACTACGCAATCCAATCACCTCTTTAGGTGCATCAACCTTCTGCAATAGATGGGAATGAGATTGGCCCTCTTCCCCATCTTCTCTCAGTATCCTCATGCTTTTGCACCCTCTCCATCTCAATAGCTTGTGAAATGCAACCCCTTTGATATCTCCAAGGGAAGATCTTATTCTTCCCTTACTGCTCTTGCACAGCGCAGTGCAACTCTGTTGTTCTAGATCAGTAGCACATAGAAATGTAGATCTCTCCATGCAATGGGTTGAAATGAAAACAGATGAATTATTGACCGTACCTTGGTGAAATGTAGAAGCAATAACTTCTTCTGCAATTGTGTAGTCTTCCTCCATTGAACATGAAGGTTGATCCTCCAAGGTTGTGCCAGTGCTGGTACAAGTCTCTACCCCCTCAACCTCCTTGAGATTTTCTTGAATATCCTTCAAGGTCTGGAAAAAGAGTAGGGGAATCACTTTTTCTGTCGTTCCTTCTTCTTCTCCTCTTTCTCTCAGCAAGAAAGTGGGGATGTGACAACATTGTAAATTAGATTGTGTGGCTGAATTCTCATACACATCATAAGAAGTACTGGGTACTCCTTCATCTTCCTGAAATTCTCTAGGAATTTCACTATAGCTTCTTTTGCTTTGAAACCCTCTTGGATTTTCACTGCACCCTTCTTCTTCCATTGGTTTAACCTCCTTGGAGAGGCCTTTTTCTGATCTGAAAATGGAAGAAATTAGTCTCATCCTCTCCATAATTGTTCTCTTTCTTTCTTGGTATTTTAAAGCCACAGGTTGATCCAAGAAAGGAGCTCTGATACCACTGTAATGTTCCTTTTTTAGGAATATTTCCAAGCTGCTCAATGGGAACACTATATAAGGAGAACTGGGAAAATAAATGCAAAAAAAATCTTGGTTCCCCTTGAATATTCTGTGTGGGACTTAAATATGGATTTTCATCATAAACAAATCAACTTAGATCTGCTAAACAGATCTCCCATAAACTAGTATCAGTGAGATATTTCCTCTTAAGACATTAACAATCAACAATATGATCTAAACCAGAGATTGACTAAAAGGGAATTTACTGGATATGTCACCTTTATAAGAAAGGATGAGATCTAGAGGCTAGCTAACCCTTTTCATACTCTGTCTATAGACTCTTGTCGAGAGGTAATATCCCAAAAGGGTTTACTCAACAAATCATGCCTGAAAAACACATTATTCGGGTATGATGGCTTCAGATACCATATAATATGTCTGAGAATGCTCAACAACCAATACAAAGAACAGCAGCACTCTTTACTCAGCTTTTATCATCAGAAAGATAGGGAAAAGCAGCATTTTATGCACTAAAATAGGTGTATAAGAAAATATGCATAAAATTAAGGGCCAAGGTTCTGGAATATGTTAGATTAGGTTAAGAGGGACTCACATGTTGAATTTCAGAAAATAAATAAATAAATAAATAAGTTTTTCTATGTTAAACAGTTCCTCCTTCCCGACTAGTCAAGAAAAACCCTGATTTCCCATGACCTAAATTATGCAGAAAAGTGCTGAAGCTTGGGCAGCGTAATTTCTGAAGGGAATGACTGAGTTTATGCATAAATATTATTATTCATGCTTATAATAATATTCATTTAGCTTAGGCATGGAAAAACAAGCATTTCTATGAAGAAAAACCCTGCAATGAGTTGCTGCAACACATAGGAAAAAGACTACAGATTATATCAGCGTTATTTTTTTAGGGGTTTTAGCTAATGTAAGTGAAAACTCAGATATATGACAGATATATGGCTGAAACATCAGATCTGTACTAGATCTGGAAACTACTCAGCCTTCTCTATAAGATCCCCTTGGAATTTCATCAAAATAATGCCGGAATAAGTGTAGAATGCTCAGAATTTCTGAAGATGACTTTATTATAACAGATATTAGATCTGAAAATAGCTTAAAAAACAGCTACATCAAATATTTACAAAGTGAGAGGCAAGCCTCAATCACTGAAGATCATCTATTGCACAAAACTGAAATAACAAATAAACCCTCAAGTGCAGAAACGCAGTTCTTGAGAGGGACTACGCAGTAGCTGAATAAAAATGATGTACATGCTATACAATACAAATCTGAAATACAAATAAGATATCAATCATCTTCCGGGTGGTCACAAGACACCCTCTCTGAGAGAAACCTCCTCCAAAACACTAGATCTTTGCAGATCTAGACTACCACTTGCTGCAACTCAAGCAGCAGCAAAATCCTCAACGGGACCAGCGCTGCTAATAGATGGAGCTTGGTAAAATTGCCAGATAGTGGTTCATTTCAGTACAATCTCCTCCATGAGCTACTCAAGGAATGAGGGAGGATTCCTAAACAGGAAATCCTCTTCCCTTAGGCTAAACAACCTAGAGAGCTAGAGTTGCTCAAGCAACCTCTATTTCGAAAATAATTCAACAACCTTTTCTTGAGCCCTCACCTCCTTTTTATAACTTGAAGGGGTGCACAAACCCTAAACCACTTCAATGGACTCAAACCCTTTCACATTGGATCCCTCTTCTA